>CM076584.1:597639534-597794860 GCA_034641835.2 Pinus albicaulis | reverse complement strand
ATAAGAATATCATTCAACATACCATTCCAATCAAGCTTGACCAAAATCCTTCAGAAAAAAACTAAGAAGAATCAACTCGAGGTTGTTGTCGTCGATAGAGAATGAGGTGAACATAATTTTTAAGGTTGGCATCATTGTTCCCATCATATTTTTTGATTGGATATCAGATATAGTTCCAGTAAGAAATAAAACTAGAGAAATCAGGCTTTGCATTGATTTTAGAAACTTAAATAAGGTGTCTCTATAGGATAATTATCCCCTTCCCAAGATGGATCATATCCTACAATGAGTGGTTGGGGCTTCCCGAATGTTGCTTCTTAATGGATATTCGGGATACAATCCGATTTTAGTGCATGAGAAGGACCAAGAAAAAATTGCCTTCACGACACCTTGGGGCACATTCAAGTATGCTAAGATGCAATTAAGACTCAAGAATGTAGGGGCCTCCTTTCAGAAGGTGATGGATATAGAATTTGTAGATGAGAAGGATGTTTTCTTAGTTGTATATCTTGATGATTTTCCAGTTTTCTCTCATCTTGATGATGAGAAATTGTGTCACTTAATAATTGTATTTTAGAAATGTAGGAAATTTAGGATTTCTCTTAACCCAAAAAAGAGTCTTTTTTCCATGGAGGAGGGCTATATTCTCTGTCATATCATCTCCAAATATTATATCTGGATTGATAATTCTCAGGTTTAGGCTATTCAGAAAATTGAATTTCCACGTAATAAAAAAGAGATTCAAGATTTTAATGGTAAGATAAACTTCTTAAGAAGATTTATTCCAAATCTAGCCGAACATCTTGGAGAAATGACCAACTGCTAAAGAAAGAAAATTGAGTAAAGTGGTCCGAGGATGCCAAAAAATATTTTAATTCAGTGAATTTTTCCTTAACTACAGCCCCTATTTTGATCAGCCTCGCTTATTCAATTGATTTTATCATATTTTATTTTTCCTTCGAATATACCTTGTCTATGGTTTTGATGCAAAGAAGGATAAGGTCGAGAATCCCATTGCATTCTTTAGTCGTATCATTAGGGATGCAACCCTTAGATATAACATAATTGAGAAGCAAGCCTTGGACCTCGGAAAGGGATTGAAGGACTTTCATTTATATATCCTCCATTCACATATTCTATCTTATGTCCCCAATAATGGTAGTCTCCTTCAGCATTATCTTTTATGATGCATATTTCTGAAAATTTCCCAATTATATTGTATATATTAGTTTAATTTTTCTACAAAGTGTGAAGTGAAGAATCATCGAAGCTTGGAGCCCGAGGTGAAGGCTATAAAGTTTCACTAGTTTTCTGTTGTTTTAAATGTTTAGTCAAAGTCAAGTCAGTCCAGTTTTGAGTCAGTTTATTATATCAAGTTTTCAGTATTCAATCTATTTTTTATCTTTTGACTCTCTACCCAATGGTTAGGCTACTTGGTCTATGGTGTTCTTGACACCTCCAGGGAGCTGCCATCCCCAGCTGGAGCCAATGTAAGTGTAATTTTTTAATCTTGTCACCAATGATCAAATGGACACTTATAATATTCTAATAGGGTCCTTAAATCAATTTTTTTTCATTTCATTGGGTCATCATGAAAAAATTTGATCACTGGATGTAGATCTATGTCTATTTTTACTCCTTCCAAAGTTTTACTAATTGTTTGTTCATTTCACCTATCAGCTAAGTGTACCACCATTCAAAAGTTTCCAACTTCATAAAAATCATATTTATCATGGTTTCATTCATTCCAACGTCTCCATTAGGTCTTTAGGGTTCCAAGGTCATCAAATCATCATTCCATGCATAAAGTCCAGCAAGTGGAGGAGTGACAATAAAGTAATTTCATCAATAAATTTGATTTCAAAGAAAAAATGTAATTTTATGTTCTTAATTTGTAATAAGTACTTAAAATTTCCAAGTAGCTGCAAATACTCAAGTTCCACCAATAAATTTTCAAGGTTCCAGGAATAATTTCAATGTTCCAAAGCCACCAAAAATTTGAAGTTAAAATGATCAAGTTCAAGGTTAAAAGAAAATTAAAATGAAAGGTTTATTTTGGAAATGAAAATGTGGGTCCATGATCATTTAATGATTTCAATACAAGTTTAAAGGGTCCTAAAAAACCAAAAGACATTCATTCATACTCTTCAGCATCAAGCTCCCAAATTTCCAAAGCCAAAAAACCAAATTTTACTTCAAGAAATTGAGTTTCTGGTGCAACACTGTGATTTTCCTTAAGGCACTACACTTTTTTGTGGAGCACGCTGTGCTTTTTCTTAAGGCATTGCAATTTTTTGGAGGACATTGCACTTTTCCCCTGCTCACTGTGCTTTGTCCAGTGAAGCTATGTTTTCTCTCCTAGAGGCATAAAACCAAGTTCTCAAGGCTTCTGAAGTTTTCCAATGTGTCGAACATCTGTGCACAAGTAAGTTACATTCTACAAACCCCTCCTTGTAGCTCAATCTCATAATTTTAGCGTGGAAATACTCCATTGACCTCAACGTTATGTTTTAGTGGATAAGCCATATTTTTTCATGTTTTAAAGGTGAATTCACTTTCTTGTATAATTTTATACCTCCCTCACACTCTTAATCATCCCCCACAACCCTCACATCCCTTAATTCCCCACTCCTAAATCCTATACCCTAAAACCCTACCCCTATGATGAACTTTTCTAGGCAGCTAGACTATACCCCCATAAATAAATTCTCCAGCCCATCTCCCTTGTCATTTTAACTCCACTCCACCACCCTAAGGTTCCTAACTCCCCTAAAACCTTCCCTAAATTTTCTCACACCTATCCCAACTCCCTAACCCCATCATCTCATTCCCTTTTCATTTCCCTTCTCCCCTAGGGTTTCTAGAAAACTAAACACCATGGAGGAAGAGAGAAAGACCTACAAGAAAGGAGGGATAATCTCAAGGTTTGAGCCATCAGACACTTGGGAGTTCATGTCACCACCCCTAGTAGTCAAATGCTTCCAACATGTGGGTTTAAGTTTTTTGAAATGGTCCAAGGAGTGCAGCTTCATCCATATTTGAGTAGAATATTCATCACAAACCTTTAGAAAGTCCAAGTCACCATTTCAGGGGTGAAATTCACCATTTCAATAGACATTATTAAAATTGCATCAGGGATACCTAATGTAGGTGAAAAGTGGGTGAAAACTTAGGATTTGGATGCCCAGTTATATCAACCCTACCTCAAAGCACCATACAAAGATATCATCAAGAAAATCTTCCCTTTTGGTCAATTACTTAATAGATTTTCTCTGATGATGAAAACCATAACGAATTATTTCACTTGTGAGGGAATATTATCTAGAATATACAACTACCACATCAGATTACTGATGCATTTCACTAGGTTAAATCTTCTCAAAATTCCCTATTAATTATACAGGAGCATTGAAAAGATGGCCTGAAAGGTACATTATAGAGAATATGAAATCAAAATGACAGTATTTTCCATCATTCACTCATCAAAATCATTGTTCTCCACCATCTCAAACAACTAAAAATTGCATGGGAAAGTTTTATTGAGGTAGAGGTCTTCACATCTTCATCCAACTAGCCTACTAGACCTATTACACCATCAGCACCAGTTACATAAAAATAACTTGGTTCATCTAATAGGGCTGGAGTTAAGAGGAGAAAATAGGAAAAAGAGGTCAAAACCTATCAGAGAGGAAACATGCAAGTGTTTTCTCCACAAATTGTGGAAGAGGCCTTTCCTTCTACATCAGCAAAGTAGGGATATTAAAAGAAGTAGGAGACCATTTTCCAAGAGAAATAACCCCTTCACCATGACATTAAGATGGTAGAAACCAAGATGAACAAGAAACCCTAAACCTATTCATCAAAGAGAAAGATACCAAAATCATAGAGCTACAAGACAATTTGGCAAGGTCCAAGTTTGTTATCTCCTTTCTTGAGCAAGAGAACAAACATTTAAAGGAAATGAAAATAATCTTGGAAAAGGACCTGTTTAAGGCTACTAGGCAAGATTTCAAAAGAAAAGGACTAGTTATCAGTGAGGATGATGCTCATACCACAATGAAAATACCAAGAAAAGGGAGCCTGGAAGAGAATTGGAGCTATAAAGAAAACAAGAGGCACTTCTTGTAGAGGAACTCACCTTTTAGGAAAGGATTTCCATGGAAATATATGAAGATAGGAAAATTTTGCTTGAAAGAGTAAACATACATCTAGAGAAGCTACTTGACAAGGCCAACACGGAAAATCAAATGATGAGGCACATGGCCCACCTCTACTACACTAGAAGCAAGGTCTACAATATGTAATACAAGAAAATGCAAAACAAGCTAGAAGAAACCCTAATCACCAAGAAGAAGAGGGAAAAATCCATTTGCTTGTTGATGCCTCCTTAGTTGCATAACATAATTTATTAGGACCTCAAACAACAAATTTGAAAGTTTTGAAGAATTTTTTTGGCATTTTTGGTATTTTGGTCACATTTTACTAGCTTTTGCAGTCATACTACAAAAAGCGCAGCGTGGGCCACACTGCGCTTTTTTTGGAGGCCTCCAAATTATGCAAACTCAGTTAGGATGGCTAGATAATGTCCTCTACATCAAATTTTGACTCCTCACAATAAAAAATCTCAACTTTTGACAGGTGGAAAAGCCAAAAAA
The DNA here is from genome assembly GCA_034641835.2 of Pinus albicaulis. Classification (NCBI taxonomy): domain Eukaryota; kingdom Viridiplantae; phylum Streptophyta; class Pinopsida; order Pinales; family Pinaceae; genus Pinus; species Pinus albicaulis. Next base: position 597,790,205 of record CM076584.1, on the reverse strand, counting down.
ATAATAAAAAACACCTTTCTGCCAGCGTTTTCAGCCACACACTACACTTTTTGACCTATTTTAGAAGAAGTGGTTTTCAGGGGTTTAAATCCATCATTTTCAATGCTCAAAGAAATTTTGGACAACTAAACAAGAACATATTTCTAATGAGCTATCTTGAGCTCAATTTGGACTTCAGCAAGGCATTCAAAAGTCAGCTTCAATTTCATGCTGCACTTTTCTCATGGGCACGCTGTGCTTTTTGCACTCATGCTATGATTTTTTCAGTTGCCTATTATCTTCAAAATTTTGGGTTTTTCTCAGTTTCTTGATGAAGTTTTACTGATGTAAGTTTTTAAATACAATATAATTATTTCTATTGTAGTTACTAATGGTAGATACATCAAATAAATTTGTATTTGGATCAAATGAATCATTTTCACCAAAAAAGGGAGAGTTTGTTGACCTCCCTAGTCATCAGCATTCCAGTTGAGGATTATGGGGAACAACTCCACAAGTCATAGATTCGGCCCTTGAATGTGGGGGAGAGTTTTGTTTTGGTCTATATATTTAATTTAATTTTTTATTGCAAGGTTGGATGTTGTGTAATTGAGCTTGGAAGACTAGTGTATTTAGTGATTTTGGCAGGAACTAAAAGATAGATTTTGGACCTATTGTGGTGGGATTCATGTGGTATGTGTTTTATCAGTGTTACCTCTTATGTTTTAATATGTTTGAAAGTATTGTGCCTTACATATTTCATTTCCATGTCTTATGTGATTGATTTCTACTTTTGATAAAAAAATTCATTATTTTGATGCTCTATTTTGGAGAAGTTATCACAGTTATGTTCACTTTCTTCTGATATAAACGAATTAATAATTCATATGATCATTTTGAAACCATATCAGTCTATCACACTCACCAAGATACCTAAAAATACTAAATTGTGTGCCTACCTTTCCCCATCACATCTCTACAGGTCTGATTTTCAGTGCCCGAACCTAGTCTTTCCTAGAACTAATTCACCATCCAACACCCAAAATCAATCAATAAAACCCTAGAGCCTAAAATATCTAGCCTAAAATCTCCATGATATATTCAATATGACTGTGATAATATTTAGGGATCCCTCTCAGCCTAGTAGGGCTAGTTACTAGGTTAAAGTAGTTTGTGGTTACCATTTCTGGTCTCCTTCTCAGCCTTCAGAGATCTGGTGGAGTGATAATAGGTTGGGCACTTGGAGGGGTTGGGTTGATCTTGTAGGTCCTGTGGAACTTGAGGGAAGTCATTAAGGTACTAAGTAGTCGAATCCATTTCCTTAAGTTAATATAGTAGGTTGAGTCTTATCATAGTGACCCTTAACTCGTGTTTACCCCAAGCAAGCTAGTGAAAGCAGGTAAATGTGGGAGGAGGCGATTACAATATCGGTCTTTAGGATATAGAGATAATTAATAAAGAAAGTGTGGCAAATATATGGTGGAGGTGGTTAAAGGTGGAGTCGACACCATGGGAAAGGATGTGAAAAGAAAAGTGTGTTCCTAATTACAAAAAAAAATACATAGTCTTCTTATAAGGTTGTATTCATGGATTGGTAATTTGGAACTTATCCTAGAATAATGCAGAGATAATGCAACATGATTTCTTCTTGGGAATTAGAAATGGAAGGGAAACCTTATTCCTGGGATTATGCATTTTAGCAATATTATAAGTTAAATATGGAGGAATGGTTCTTGTTATAGGCCACTTTGTCACATTTTGTCAATAGGCCTTCAAACAGGATCATTCACATCCTTTAACACTTTTTCATCCTCCCTACAAAAATCCCTAAGAATCACTCTCTAAAAACCATGAATTTCTCCTTTTAACTACTTCATTTTAGTTTTTTTATGCCCAACGCATCATGGAACTTCATAAAGCAACATTCACTAGCATCGTGTCCCTCTCTAGACCTGTGTTTATCACTAGTATTTTGGCCCTATATGAACTTGCATTGATCACCATCAGGTTGCCCCTTTTTTCTTGTTCACTTAAAAGAATCTCGAAGCTTCCTCTTATAGAAGCTTCCATGAGTTGTTGTAACTATTTACCTTGGATTAAGGTCTCGAATCCTATCCTATCATACCTTATAAAATTCACCCCTTATCACTTGATATCAAGCCTATATTGGTAAATGGATAATAATTTTTAGCCTACCATCCTCTTCTATATGTTTGTGGCCATCTACAAGCTAGGGGTTGGATTTTTGAGATAGAAAATATCCTCATGCTGCACCTGTGAGTGTCATTATTCCATGCATTAGGGTGAAATAGAGGTACACTTTGTGGCAAGGAAGGAAAACTCAACATGGAGGAGAACTTCTACAAGATAAACTCTTATATTTGGTTATGACTTTATGCATTTCTACTAATACAAAGAGTTCATTTTTTTCCTAAATGTGAAGTTATGATTTCATATATTTCAATGCCATGTTGATCCATTGAATAAGTTGATTAGATGATGAAACATAGATGTTGTAGATAATTGTCTTGTGTTGTTTAATTTTGTAGGTTATAATTATAGCAATATTAGATAGGATTGTAGCATACAACCCAACAGAGGAGTGTTGGCTTCAAGGTATCTAGACCTAGGTTCAAAGTAGTTGCAATACCAACAAAACCATCTATTACCAACCCTTTTCAGCAATGACCTATAGCGTAGATTGCAGTCTCACCCAAGGAAACATTGGGGGATGCTAGAACCAAATTTCTATATCTAGAGGTATATTAGGACATGGATTTACTGCTATGCTTCTTCCTTATGCTTTCATGAACTGTGCATATGCAATTATCTACTTTTATATTTTATGGCCTAGTCATCTATTAATACCTTTGTGCACTATTCTTCTATCAGTATTATGCACTAATCAACCCAATTCAACACATATAAATATCATAAAATACTTCACTATGCATAAACAATCATAGAATTATTCGCAATACATAAAACTTCTTCAAAGATAAATAATAGACAAATGGTGTAAATACATAGAGATACTTCATAATATTCCTTCTCTTTATTAATAGTGTATTTTAAATACAATATTTCTTCAACACGTGCACATAATTATGGGTGGTATGCACACACAGTTGTAGACAAATGGCTCCACACACATAACAGTGGAGCCTTCTCCTACGACCAAAAATACACGTAAACACATAAAAATTTTAGTTTGCACTCATACAATGATTCCAATTATGACTTGAATCACTAAGAAATATCATTATATATCTTTCTTTCCTACAATTCCGTGGTCCAAAAACCATGGGTGGAGCTCAATAAATTCAAAACTAACCATGTCCCTTTACAAAAAGAGGGGCTTTGATTCACCCCAAAGTGCATAAACTCCAAAAACTCCATGCGAATATTTAATACTCTACGCGATTGACTTATTCCTGCTGGATTGTGCACTCCACTTCCTAAAAATGTGGATTCTTTGTCTCAAAACCAGACCAAGTTTGGCCCTTCCCAATAGGCCCTCGACACTCACATGTGACTCGTCCTGTGTCACTTAGTTAGTGCACCCTGAGTCTTTTCTTTAATGTTGGTTTAGATATCCTTCAATGGTTGAATCATCATTGCAAACTGCATCTGCTCCTGACACACCTCTTCCATTAGGTTCTATGTATTCGGTCCTACGATTCTTTGAAGCACATATTTTTCCTTATGGCTCATCTCCTTAACTGTACGTTCTATAGTCTGTGATAACTAGATGGCCTCATGCTAAGGTCCTCGCCATTACTGTTATCACTAAATTAAGGCTAACGTGCTGCTTGATTTGTTCTTTTTATCGTAGCTCCTCAATCTGAATCTACAGATACTTTCCTTCTTGTAGGCAGGGGGACCACTGCGCAGGTGTTAGGGTCTTCGTCATTACTGTTATCACTAAATTGACGTTGATGGGTTTCTTCAACATTCAAATCAAAGTAACTATTTCAAATCACTTTTGGTTGGAACTTAGCCTTTCCAACTTGAGAGGGATCTCTCAAGGAAATGTCTGATATTCAATATACAATTCTTGGAAAAAAGTATGGCTAACTCTTGAGTGTGTTTTGAATGTTTTTATGCAGGTGAAGGATGTGAATTAATAGCTACCATTGGCAATGGAGTCAGAGGGAACTCATTTACATGGAAAACATCAAACATGGAAGTTGAGGCATGTGTTCACTCTCATCAACACATAACTTGAACACTAAAACATATGCATATAGGAAATTTGAACATGATTAACCATGAATTCCAAGTGATTACACATAAATAAAACTAAATAAACATCAAATAGATAGACAAGAAACACATATATGAGAGCACGTGATGAATCTCAGGTCTGAGAGAAGATTTATGCAACTGTATATTACTGACTAAAAAATATTACAAAAGTAGCTTTTAGAATGACATCAATCAATCCTCTCTAATATTCTCATCTACCTATTTATAAAATTAGATATCTTTACATGTATTCTTCCAGATGGCTAGACCTTCGAATACTGCCAAAGACATCTTATCCAAACAGGAAACAAATTACACGGAGGGAATCTAGTGATATTTTTGTTTACAAGAGTTCAAAACCTAATAGGACTCTAACACTATTTATTTTACTAACAACCTTTTAATTTTCCATACATGATGATACTCATCAAACAACACCACTTTGTTTGAGGTGTAAATTCCCATAAATAAACAATAAAACAACCATACTAACATCTAGGGCCTGCTCCTCAGATTTTGGGGATGTGTTGTTATAGTTGACGATGTGTCCAAAATTGATGAGCTGGTAGCCCAATCACCTTCCATGATGAGTGTTATCACTAATAAAAGTCTCCACCGATACTCTTTAACCAATCCAGATGATTGGTGTGCTTCAAAAATGCATTTAATACTTGAAAAAATTTGAAATTCTCCCTTGTTGCAAAAACAAAGGACGTTAGGCAAGTCCGTAGCAAAAATTCTGTAACACTCTTCATTTGACATTTTCTGCAAATTATTTGACTTCTCTGCTCATTTGAGGGTGTCCAACAAGTTTTTTACATGCTTTTACTTACTCCCTTTATGAAAAAATTTGGAATTTATTGCAAAAATTAATCTTCAGTGAGTTCATAGTGAAAACTTGGCTTTAAGCTTGGAGTACACTATGAACTTTCCTGATAAACTGCAGATTTCAAAATTTTCACTTCTACCTCCCAAAAAATGTCCATGGCTGTGTGAGATGATAGTATGAAGCATGATAAGGAAAAAATGGTTCAAAATACATCTTACCCTCCTCAAGGAGCAACAAATTCACCTTCAGCAGGTTCATCTACCAATATCATTTTCAACCCTTTCTTCTTTAGCTCAGTTTGTGCCATTCCCATTTGAATTTATAGCTCTTCAACTTCATTTAGAAGCTTTCTCCTCTCTACCTATAGCCATATATTCCTCCTCATAGTCTGCTTCATCATTTTATGCAAAGGTAATGCTCTTTTCAATATTTTCTTGGACCTTTCAGCCACATCATCATAAAAATTGATTTTCTTGCTGACCTTTTTTTTTAAATCTGACAGTTATTTTCTTTCTTTCTTGAAATATTCCAGCTCCAGCTTGGTCTCTAAGACCTCATTTTTTTCCTCTTTAATTTTTTCCTTAAGAATGTGTACTTCAAATTTCTCTATCAATTTTACTTTACCTTTCTGTACCTTAGTGATTTCTTCTTATATTGGGGATAATTTTATGATCTCTTCCTCCATGGGTTGCTTGTTATTTTCTACTTCATTCTGCTTCTTATCAGATCTATCCCCTTTGGAGAGCTATGACATAGTAAAAGTATTTCTAGGTTTGAAGACATAGCTAGAGTCCTCATTGGAGAAATCAAGATTTTTTGCAGTAAGGTCTTTCTTCTTCATCTCGGTTCCATTTATCTCCACAGGTTTAATTACATGGGTCTCTTCAATGTCAATAACTTGCAAAATATATTAAAATTTACCCTTTAATTCTCTCTCACTCCTGGTAATCCTCCTAAAATTCCTCATATCATATGTTTTCTTGCTACTTGTGGATGTTGGCTAAGGTGCCATTGTTTTTTCCTACAAATGCTCAACTTCCATCTCCTTAGCTTCTGCAACAGGCTACATTTATTTTTCATGCTAAACTTCATTTTCAACTATGAGCCCTTTGTCATTTTTGAGAGTATTTGTCTTGGACTTGGGTTTTTTCTTTGGAGTAATCACATCCACATCATAACCACTTAGAAACAAAAATGTATCTGAGACTCTGTTCAACTTTTGCAATTCTTCCATAGCCAACAACTTAATTAAGCCATGATGGAATACATATGTATCACTACTCCTAGGCCTTGATTGAACTTTATTAGACATGTTACCTAAGCTTCTAAAAAGGAAGAATGGCAGATACAAGAGTTTTTTACCTATAAAGTGAAGCAAAAGTCTGAAATGGTACTGGTATATCATGTGGAATCTTCACTCACATGTATAATACTTTTGAATTACTAGAAACAATTTTGAATAATTATCCTTAAGTCAACTCCTAGGTCTACCAGATGTCATGTCCACCCCTACATGCTCTTGCTTCAATAAATCATCATAATTTTTCAGTTTAAACTTGGTTTATTTGAACCATTCTTCCCCAGACCTAAGAATATTTTTGCTCGAGCAATAGTTTTAGGGGAAATTGTAAAATTCAGTATGCTTACTTTTGAAGCAGTGCCAAAAAAAATTTACAGCAAAATCTTTGGAGACTTGAGCATGGTATTCCTGCATCTTTTGACAGAATATGATGCATCCAGTGTTGGTGAAAGCCTCTGCAAAACTAATATCTTCCATGAAAAATTTGAGGTCTGTAGGTTCATACCTGACCACTGAACCTCCCTTGTTGGTATTTTTATGTGTGACCATATCCTCCAAAACAACACTGTCTTGTTTGAATTTTGACACCTGCAAAAGATGACCTTTGACAACAAGATGCTTATGGACAAAATTGGAAAATCAACTATGAAAACAGCTAGATCGAAGACAAAACAAGGAAATGGTGGAAAAGGAAGCTCACAAGGATGAGAAGGTAAGTGATTAGTTCAAATGCATGAACGTTAAATCAAGAAAGGAAAATGTGAGGACAAAACGAAATAATGTGGTGGTAATGATGACCAAGCATGACATACACTAAAAAATGATTCATAACAGGTAAGTATGTGATGGAAATTTTCCCCCCAACCAGTCACAAACTTAAAACTCAACAATCCCCTAATCAATGCAGAAAAACAGGAGTTCGTAGAGAATTTTGTTAGAGACTTGGAAGATTTTCTATGGAATTGTAGGTGAGTCCGTAGCAAAAACAACTTGTTTTGCACAGAAATCACTACAGAATCAGGTAAAAGGTGACAAATTTCAAAAATGATTTATTTAACTTGATGTATGTGGATTTTTGAAATTTTCCTATGAAAACACCTTAATTACATGAGACAAAAAAAAAATTTGAACCCTTTAAAACTATATACCAATCATGAAATTTTATCAATTTTCATGAATTTATTTCACCAACACACTTTACCTAACTTAAAATGACATCCTTGAACAACCTATTTGTTATTGATGAGAACATCTACTTTGATATCATAAAACTATTTTTTCTTTTCCAGAATATTTGCTTCAATTTGTTGAAGATTGGGGTACTCCTACAAGGAGGTCCAAATATCCATAGTGTCTTAAAATAGCTAGCCACAATCCCTGAATATGGTTTAGAGACCTTCTAGGGCATCCTTCATATCTTCTTCATGATGTTCATGCACATCTGGTGGTGTAGTTATCTATAGCCTGATCTGCAACTCATTATTATGCATATGTAGCTCAAACTTGACCTTGTCCTTTTCATTCTTGGAATCTTTTATTGATGTGGAGAGATTTGAAATATTTTCCTCTGGGGTTGCCTTATATTGGATCTTGAGATTGGGAAACCCTACAATTTTTGGTGATAATCTCTTACAATTGTTGTCTTTGTTGTATTGCCTCATCACAGTCCTTGATCAACTTATTCATGTCATTGAATATATTCTTTTTGTGCTACTTTAATTCATTAATGACCATCAAAGCATGCTTCTTGCACACCTTCAACTCATCCATGACCCCCTTGTGAAAATCATGCAGTGTTTGGATGGGAAGTGCATATTAAAATTAAGGGTGTCCCAATGTGTGGTGCATGAAAAATCCTCTTTATCATCAAAATGAAATACTCTGATTGGTACCTGCAAAATGCGAACCTCAAAAGTTACTACTAACTAGTTCACTTGCTACCTTTCTTGGACCACACTATCTTGATTCACGCTCCCTTGTGTCATGCTCGCTTGTGCCACATTCACCTAAATTGAGCTCACTTGTAATTTCAAGACATTGTTCCCCTGTTGTACTTCCGTCAATACAACGTTGTAGTGATCTTCAATGTTACTCAATAATTCTTCAATGACATGCACCACCTTGTCACCAATATCATCGATGTCCCCTTCAATAAGGACCATCAGCTCCATTCCTATAGATATATCAGATTTGTGCTTCTTGTGCACACCTCCCTCAGCTGGTATTTTTCTCTGATTTACAATAAAATATGTGTTTATTGTTTTTGTATCTTCAAATGAATCTTGGCAACCATGTTCTGGTCATGTGCCTCGAGCCTCTTTGCCATCATTTTTCGGTCCCCGTCTCTGATTATTTTTTGGTGTCCTTCTTGATTTCTTTCATAGTTTCTTTTTCTGTCCTTTCCTTTCCCTATGAATTTTCTTGTATTCTTCTGTGTGCCTTTCCTAGTGGGTTGTCTAGCTATATTTCCTATGGTGTCCTTATTTACTGTAGTTGCTTTCCCATTTTTTCCTTCTTCCTCTTTCTTACGTGGTTCTAGGTTCACAATAACAACAATATTCACGACATCTTCCATCAATCCCTATCTGCAAACAACATTCCCCAGTAGTATACGAAAAGGTACACAAAATATGCACTTATTCAAGTTCAAATATATTTGATACTTCCTACATGTTTGCAACATCAGTATGAAGCTTGCAACATGTTTCTTTAGAAATCTAACCACTGTCCAATAATCAAAATAAACCTCCAAAAATTTATGTATATACTCCTTAAAAGTTGTGACTACTATATAGAGAGGATTGCACAAGCACTCTTCAATATAAAAGGCATGAATGTATACTTAAAATACCTCCATTTAGTGGAAAAATTTGTCTTACTCCTAACTTCTGGTGCAATTCTAATCTTATGGTAACCTAAAAACCCATCTATAAAAGAGTCGGCATCCTTCCCTCCAACGTTATTTAATACTTCATTTGTAAAAGGTGTAAGGAATGGGTCATGCACACATGCATCATTCAACTTTCTCAAATCAACACAAATTATGATTTCACCTTCTTTATTCATCTTCTGAATAACCATAGGACTTAGCCATTCAGATTACTCCATGGGTTCAATTATTCTAGCCTTGATCATATTTTCCAATTCCTCCTTCACTTTTTCCTTTTATTTTGGGTTCAATATATATGGTTGCTAATTTACAGGCTTCAAATCTGGTTTCATATTGATCCTCACAACTCCAAGGTCCCCTACTATTCCCTTTAGTTCAAATAACTTAGTGGGAAAGAGCTATTGATATTCATGCAATAGCTCTGCAACCTTACTGATAGTATCTGTATATCAATAATCCCCAATCAATCCAAATTTTGGCTCCTCCTATGACCCTATATTCACCTTCTTTTTGTTCACCAGTTGCGTTATGTCAAGTATGTCAGGTTCTAGTCCAAAAACCTTGTGTTGTCCTTCTGACTTTGTGATATTAATATTGCATGGATCGTAATCATCTTCTTCCATTGTCACATTATAGCATTTTACGACATGCACCAATTGCATGGCCCAATTAGGTTGTGTCCAGGCTATCGCAATTGTAGCCTTGAAAATACTTGCTCTAGCTACTTGAAGATATAAAAGAATTTTGTGATCCATAATGTAGATGAATGTCTTTTGTATTAATCACATCATTAGGATTTGGTCGACGTTTCGAACCAACTAATGTGGTTCATCCTCAGGACAAGGTGGAGAATATAATCGATCTTAATGAATAAATAGTGGGGATGCATCATTGTGTGGAAATAATTGTTAAGAACTAGCTGTCAAGAACTAGCCATTAAAACTAGCTATTAGTAAATTAGTTATTAAGAAAAATTTGAAAAAAATAAATAAAATTAATAGTTAAAAAATATTATTGGTTAATAAAATTAAATAATTATAAAAATAAAACTTTTAATTAATATAATAGAAAATTATAGGGATAAAGAGAGAAGATAAAATTTTAATTAAAAGGGAGGTTTAAATTTTTTTATTAAAAAGGGAGGTTAATTAATTAATTAATTATATATATATATATATCAAGTAAAATGAAATAATTATTAAAAGTAATTTTTTTAATTAAATATAATAGAAAATTATTGGGTTGAATAGTGAACAATAAAAATTTTATTAGTAAAAAGTTTTATTTATATATATTATTTATGGAAATCACGAAGATAATAATAAAAAAAAGTATTAAAGAGGATAAGAAAAATAATAAAAAAGAGGGACAAGGAAATTAAAACAAAGTGAAATAAAAAGACCAAAAACAACAAGAATCTTAACACAAAAAGAAATTACTTGGTGAGAGCTGGAGTCTAGCTCTTACTTTCCAACCATCATCTATGTTGAGATTCTTAGCATGCCTTTCAATTTCAACCACCTCCCTCAAATTCCTATGGTGGAAGTGATCAAATTTAGGAATGACTTTGGATTCCTCAATACAAACACGATAACACAATTTTTCCGCATGCTCGGCAAGAGATGAGGTACGTGACCGATTGTGTCTAATGTCTGTAGCATGCTCTTAGAATCTCTATCTAATGGATTGACCTGTTTCTCCAATATAGGGAGTTCCACATGAACAAGGAATCATGTAAAATCCATTCATGTCCTTAGGGTCAATAGGGTCCTTAACAGGCACAAGATAATTTCTAAGTATAGAGAAGCTTGAAAGAAGATGGGTTGGTGTGTTTGGAGCATGAATGTACCAAATCATACTTGCTTAAGAGGGGTGTTTTTTCCCTCTTAATTTATTGGTCACAGGCAGAAAATAGATGGAGTCAAGAAAGTTAGTGTAACATGCTAAAACATAAACATAATAGATAGAGAAATAGAATGCATATTCAAACATAAAAACTAAACTAAACTAAAACAAATAAAACAAAAGCTCTAAATAGAGTCAAACAACTTCAATAATCCAAACGGTGGTGCTTATGTCCCCTCTTATTGAGTCCTGGTAGGAAATGAGGATGAAACTTTTACCCACTTTCCAAGGGGCCCTTAGAACTAGGGGTTCTAAGTCCCGATGCAAGGATGTATTTACTTCCGTGCTACCTTGGCGCAAAGTCTCCCTCTCTCTAATGTGGTGGAGTGGAGTTGTTGGATGGCCAACAATGTAGTTTCCTCTATCTCTGCTCCAGATCACGCACTACTAGTATTGCTTGGGGTAATTCTGGCTAGCATAAAAATGTGCTCTCATATTATTTATCTCTTGGTGGCCTTTTATAGGAGAATTCGAATCCTCCTTCCCTCTCTTGGTACATTGTGGATGGTGACCCAAGAGAGGAGGGAGATTCCATTGTGTGCCACATTTATTCCATTGTGTGTTCCTTTGAGGTCCTAAGGAGGCTTGGGTGGTTGCCCTTAGGCGGCCTCAAGTGTGGAATCAGTCTCCTAGAGTGTACCTTGTGGTCCTAGAATGTGATTTCTGCTACTCTCAGAATTGTGTGGCTTTTTGAGAAAAAGCCACGCAAAGGCACGCTTATCGAATAATTATACATGCAAAGGCACATTTGGCTGGTTCTTTCTGTGCCCAATTTGATTTTTCCTTTCATACCTTACAGATTTTTAAATACTTTAGATTCTCTAATGTCTTTCAGCCCTCTAAATCCTTCTGCCTGACATTAAATAATGTCAACTTTGCTTGTTCGATTTTCGAGTGATAACAGTTGCCCCATAATGTGTGAGGTATAGGAAGAACTGTATAGTCGAAATACATTATATTTTCTTTTTTGTATATTGTGTGGAGAGAAAGAGAGACCTACGTGTAGCTCGGAGTTGGAGACACCTTGCACTGGGTCGAAGAGCGACCATGTCCTATGGGATCCCTACAAGCAATGGTATAATACAATATATACAAATTTTCTACAAGGCCGGCATGTCCCATGCTTGTGATGCTTTGGCTAGTTAAACAAATCTATTTGACAGATAAAAATTTTTTCTATGTCACTAGTATGGTAGTGATATGTTGGTTGATGATGATGACTACTGATGCCCTCAAGGGTGTTTTTTCTTTGACAGTAGGTGGAAAGTGGTACCCATATGCATAATATTGGTATGGCATCTAAATGTGCATTGTATGCATAGGCGCTAGTTGGGACCTTCCCATGTAATAATTGTTGAAAGAGATGCTTATAAAGGCACATGTCTTCGATGAATTTGATCAAAGTGAAATGGTTGTAAGGTACGATACCATCTTGAAATGAAACCTTGCATTGTAGTCGAATTTCAAGAGGATAAATGACATCTATGGGAAATTATGTCTCCCACAGTGCCATCCAAGGATGCCCCTTTTGTGGAGAGGGGTGATCCAAGGTACTGCTTCCTTTTTGGAAAAGAGGTGTTGATGTTGACAAAAAGGAAGCCTCAACTGAACAATGGGGTCCTAAGATGGAGGATCAATATCCTGGATGTGATGGGATTAACAAAGGTAGGATGGCGAGGGGTGACTGAAAATTGATGATGGGGATTCAGTATTCCAAGGTCAGAGTATAAAAAGCAGCTTGGTGGCAATCATAACTATTTCTGATGGGAGAAATCCTTGGAGTTGGTAGGAATTCCAGGGTGGGTATAAACTGGTTATGAATGTCATGGTGTATTTTGCATGAGGGTGTGATACACTGACCAAGAGTGACCGGGGTCTGTTTCCAAGGGAGAAAAAATGAATAGGATAGGTGGGGGACATAGTGCACCGTTTGTGGTCTTTCTACACTTACCAAAATAATTAAATAATGGGGTTTGGTTTGTACGAAGCATAGATACGGGTGCCCTAAAACATGAAAGTGTTCACTCACTGATGATTTGAGGAGGATGTTTTTGTAATATTCCTAAACGGGAAAACTCAACAATACATGCATAGAAAATGCATTTTTTAGAAATATAAGTTTCAAAAGAAAAATGCAGTCCATGGATCCATTAGATCTAACATTATTACAACCAAATCTGAAAGGCAGTTAGAAAAAAATCACATTTTCCTAGTTCAACATGCCTCCCATGCTCAAAACATCCCCAAATCACTGAAACCCCAAGGCTACTGCAACACAAAACTTACTACACAAAGTGACAGCGCACTTATTTGAGATTTATATGAAAAAATAGTGAGGCAAATCATATCTTCTCATGTATTAATCAAATAAGCTAAAAAAAACAGAGATCTAATCTCATTTACACAAATCCAAGACAGCTCGGTAAGGATTTCTTGCTAGACATGAAGTACATGAAGAATATGCTACAGATCTAAGGCTAAATCATGTTGTATATCTGAAGCTCTACATAAAAATGGTTGATCATACAAAGAAATGGATGTATCTTCTTTTTCTAGATTTTCCGGGAAAAGGTTGATCCTTCCCCTGGGAAACTAGCTCCTAAAAAAAGGGATTAAAGCCCTTCATTGCAATACCTTAAGAAATAACGTAGCTTATACAAGGTATTGTGTTGTTTCTGAAGGTGACTACTTGGCCTAACACCAGATAGTGGAAAATGTAGCACAAAATTCTCTTCTCAGATTTCTTAAACAATATCTCCAAGCAAGAGTGGGGAATTCCCGCATGAGAAAACGCTTGCACTAAACAGTGCAGAAAAATTAGCTAAAAAACCAAAGAATGCAAGTCTAAACAGACCACATACAAAATATAATCTTCAAACATGCGCCATATGGCTGCCATTCCCTCCATTATATAGTTGATGAGCTTCCTCACCAAGGGTCCCACCCAATGATGAGGTTGCTTCCATGCAAAGGCTCCTCCACCAAAATTACGTTGTCTCCATTAGCCCCACTCATATTTTTATAGCATTGTTTGATTTATTCAACCTTGACTTGATATTCATGCATTTTCTCTTTTCACACCCAAGGTGTCTTCATTTTGACTAGCTAGATTGATCTTCATTCACACTGAGCTGTCTTTATTTATGGTCCACTCCTCATATAATAATGTTGTTGAATTAGTCAAAATTGAATTTTTCCACACATTTTAAACACTGTTTACACATGAGGATGTTTGATGTAGTTATTAACAAGATCCCTTTTCACATTATGAGGGATTTTATGCCTACTTAAGCAACTTATGAGCTTCTTTGCCCATTTATTCATCTAACTAGATATCAAAAGAAAAATTAATATTCCTATTAGCTACATGCTAATTTAGGAATATTATAGTATTCCCCTCCCAAAGGTTGCTTGTCCTCAAGCAACTATAAGGATGCTTCAAAATCTCCCCTCCTCCTCTTGGGGCCTCCACATCCAATAGTCTCCACCATTGCTTCAGATATTCTGTAATAATTATGTCGCTCAATGGTTCCTCCCAAGTGTGTAAGTTGGCCTTTGGTGGGTAAAAAAAATGGCTCTCATCATGAAAGAATGGAATATCCATATGGAAACCTTCTTGATGATCAATGGCCTCCTCAATATAGAAGTGATGGCAATCATGGGGAACTTTATTACCAATGAAAGGCTCCCATCTCCATGCTATCATCCAAATGAAATGAATCACCTCCCAGCTTGGTAATTCATAGAAAATATCCTCCCAAATGCTCATGAGAGGCATGTCCCAAGTGCTCCAAACAATCCTGTGGCCCACCTCATAAAGAAACAAGTTATATGCTATACTGGCCATATCATCTTCCATGTTCCCCTTGAAACATGTAGTGCAAAAAGTGTGGGGAATTTCTTCCCCAAAGGACACATCCAACCAATGTGTCTCTCCTCCAAGCATGATCCCAACAAAGATAAGAACATCTTCAGCATATGGAATCATAATGGAAATCATGCTAGATTCCATATGTAGTAAAGGAGAAGGACAATGGTCCCTCATGTGCAACCAGTGCAGTTTTGCTCCTAACTGCCATACAGTATGATATAACAAGTATTCTTTCCACCACTTGTTTGTTGTCCCATCATTCTTGTATGCTTGGAGAAGGTGTATGATAGTTGGTGCTAATGAAGCACACCATGAAGAATAAAATATCTCCCCAAAATATTTTAGGGAATGGTCAACATCTCCATTGCTCATGGGCCTAAGTAGCCCATGAAGCCCATAAGAAAATCTGCCCCCTCTTGGAGAAAAGCCCTGTACATGAGTGTTAAGAAAATACAAGCATATAGTATATACATCATGATGTTTATAAATATAAGTCTTTCCATACACTTTGCTCAAATCAGTGAGGTAGCTCATGGATGAGCTCCCTCTCACACCCAATGAATGAGGAGGTGGTGATGATAAGTCTTCCCAAGAGCTATATTCCTCCTCAACCAAAAAATGATCCATGCACTTTCTCATGTGAGAGTGCATCTCTTCTTTGAAGTTTTCCCACATGAATCCATCTAATATAGTACGATATGCTCTAATGAAACCAGTGGGTTTGGAAAGCAAGATCTCATAGGTTGCATTAAGTAGTTCCTCCTTAAGCTTGGATTCTCTAGCCAAATAGATCCATTCATGAGAATAAATGACTTCCTAAACTAATTTATACCACCCATCCATCACTTTCCCATCAAGAACCTTACATGTGAAGATGTCCTTGGAATATTCCATCAATATTTGGGACTCCAAATATGGATCTAAGCTCCCCAACAATGACAGCGTTGTAGAAAAATGAAATGTAGCCCTTGTAATAATATGGCTCTCCTCTTTGACATGCTTGATGTCAAAGTCACATGTTGGAGTACTATCAACCTTATTTTGTTTCCTCTCTTGCAGTTGATCTTGTTCAAGACAATATTGAAGTAGATGGAAATCAACCTCCCTTTGGAAAGTTTTTGTTTTCTAGAACTTCTTTAATTTGGCCCCTGCATGCAAGAGTGTTGATATCCTCTTGTCATGTTCAAAAATCTTCTTTATGTGTGAAAATATCAATGGCTTCCCCAAATATATGGAGTGGCCGTTTGACATCATATCCATGTCACCATAGACTTCTAAATTCTCCTTTTTCAGTGCAAATAGCTGAGTGGGAGATAGCAATGTCCATTTCAGAAAATTTCTTACCTCTCCTTTGAACCCATAAAATATTCTCTACGTTGTGCTAGCTTCTCCCTAGGCTCCTTCATTAGCAAAATATGTAAATTGTGTCCATAGTTGAGAGAACAATTTATTATTCTTCCAATCAGGGGGTCTCCCTGGTGGAATGCCTCCATGCAAAGAGACATCAAGGCATAGAGCAGGATGTATACGAGTGTGGACTTATTTTTTCTTGCCTTCACTGCACAAATCCTTCTGCCTCCTTTGTGTATCAATATTCTGAAATAAAGAAGGGTGTGTGCTCCTCATCATATGATGCTTGTACTCCCCTTTATCTCCTTCTCTCTTCAATATCGCACCATTTGCCAATGATGTCACATGCTTCACATGGATTGTGCCATGATCTCCAAATGTGAGATTCTTTGGAACTCCTTGCAAGAGTGTAAGAGTTTCTCTCCTTAGAGAAAGTGTTTCATCTTCCTCTTCGTGAGGTACTGGATGTGCTCTTGATATGACATAGCTGTTACCTCCAGCCTTCTCTTCCTCCTCATCAATAGTTGAAAATTCCTCATCAACAATAAGAGACCTTAGATCTTGGCCTTCCCTTGAAGGAGGAATCTGCATGTATTTCTCTTGAGAATAAAGCTCATCATGCAATGGGGACTTTTCCCTTGGCAAGGTATACAAGTTTTCATCCCCTTCAATGGTTTTCTAAAAGGGAGCTGGATTTATAGATCCTTCCAACTCATGCAAAGGTTTTTTTTTTTTTGGTTTGATAAGCTCCATAGAAGGTGTTTCATGAGATTTTCTATCAAACCTTTCCACTACTCTTTTAATGAACCTTGCATAAGTATATGTATTTTCATTATTTAAGGAAAAATATTCAAACAACCACCAAGCATAAGCCTTACCTTCAAAATGCAGTGCTGCTACTTTGATGGCTTCATTTTCTGAAACTTGATGTTGTTACACATAAGTGCTTAGTTCACCCAAACCCTCATTGGACATTTAGGTGATCCATCACAAGTATATAGAAAGAATCCACCCTTACCATGTTGCTTTCTCATTGTGCTTCTTTCCTCCTTGATCTTTCAAAACCCTTGGAAGTTCAAGTGATCTTTCAACCCCTTAGATTGAGCTTCATACTCTTGCAAATAACCAACAAGAGTCTCCTTATTTAGCACTTCTTATTTCTCCATATCATTTGTCTTGAACATATGGCTGGTAGAGCGTTTTAAATATGATGTTGTGGCTGAATACTCACACCCATAATATGAGGAATTAGAGCTTTCCTCATGTATAGATCTTGATGAGGGATCTCCATGTTTTTCCCTCCTCATTTCTTTGATGTCTTTTCTGATGCCATGCAAAGTGTGTAGAAGAAGCTTTGAGAAATTATTCCCTCTATAAAATAAGGTTTTGAATTGATCCCTTTTGCAGATCCTCTCCTTCTCATGAGATGACTCCATAATGGTTGTAGTACACAGGCTGAGCCAAGATTAGAGCTTTGATACCACTGTAATGTTCCCAAATGGGGAATGCAACAATATATAAACACAAAACTAGAAATAGCAGCATAAATCAAATCATGAACTTTGGAGACCAATATGGAGACATAACATCATGTATTAGATCAGAAAATCAACACAAATAGTGAGGCATAAACCATATACAATGAAGGAACAAGCCTCCCATAAACAATCCCTCCCACAAATGATCTGCTGTCATAACAA
Organism: Pinus albicaulis; assembly: GCA_034641835.2. NCBI lineage: Eukaryota > Viridiplantae > Streptophyta > Pinopsida > Pinales > Pinaceae > Pinus > Pinus albicaulis. Next base: position 597,772,133 of record CM076584.1, on the reverse strand, counting down.
AAAATGTTGGAGAGCTGCTATAGAGAAGTTATAAATACACTACCACAGAAAAATAATGTACAAAATATGTAGGTCTGTTATATGCCTCAAAAGATATACCCAATACAGATCTAGGCTTAATACAAACTCCTACAAAGAACTTGAAAAGGGTTTTCAGAAATACACCTTATACAAGATGGGATCTAAAGCCCTAGGGATGAAGATTCACTTCAAACTAAAGAACATAAGTGTAGAAGGCTGAAATATTGTAGATCTGATGTAGATCCCTTCAAAGGTCTCCTCCCATGAAAGGTTGAACCCTTCAATCACAAGAAAACACTCCAAAGGAGCCACAAGATCCCTCACTGAAGCTGCCCTCCAAAATAACACAATTCCCAGCTGGAACAATGCTGGAAATGATGGGAAATAGTTGGCCTAGTGCGAAATATCTGAATTATATCCAAGAGCTCTCCAAACCAATCTCCCAAGTGAGGGAATCCTTCCTCCAATGAGAAACTAGCTCAGAAAGTGGGTTTCTAAACCCTCCACTACAACACCCTACAACACAGCACAATAGCCTCCAGAAACTACGCTGATGAAGAAATCTATACCTTGGCCTGAAAACCTGAATGTGGAAATTAATAAAATTCTCTTCCAAGAGGCCTCTCAAGGAAAGAGGTGGGATTCCCGCTCAAGAACACCCGATGCTAAACAACATAGGAATCTCAACTAAAAAACTGAAGAATGCAAGTAGTCTAAATAGACCATATACAAAATAATAATCCCAAACATGCCCCATATGGCTACCATTCCCTTCATTATATAGTTGATGAGCTTCCTCACCAAGGTTCCCACCCAAATATGAGGTTGCTTCCATGAAAAGGCTCCTCCACCAAAATTATGATGTCCCATTAGTCCCACTCATCCTTTTACAACGCTATTTGATTTAGTCAACCTTGACTTGATCTTCATGCATTGTCTCTTTTCACACCCAAGATGTCTTCATTTTTAATAGCCAGATTAATCTTCATTCACACTGAGATGTATTTATTTATGATCCACTCCTCATATAATAATGTTGTTGACTTGGTCAAAATTGACTTTGTCCACACATTTTAAACAATGTTTATAGATGAGGATGCTTGATCTAGTTATTAACATGATCCATTTTCACATTATGAGGGATTGTATGCCTACTTAAGCAACTTATGAGTCTCTTTGCCCATTTATTCATCTAACTAGATATCAAAAGAAAAATTAAAATTCCTATTAGCTGCATGCTAATTTAGGAATATTATTTTTTTGAGGGTGGGGGCCCCATTGGTTGGTCTCATGTGTGAGGTTGATGAAGCGGATGAAAAAATATCGCAAATGGGTTATGCTAATGGAGGTATGGTAGGCCAAATGTGAGGTGCAGTAGTGCACTTTCAATCTTCTTTCAAAAACCTAGTCATCTGAGAAGGGGATTTTATTTTGATATGGTAAAACTTGACCTGATGCATGATGAGTGGATGCACATTAGGTGCTTCCTAGACTAAGGTGATATGGCCATGGAATCACTATTGTTGTGATATGTGGTCTACTGTGAGTAACGAGCACCATGGAGGGGAGGCTCTACTGACCAACGAGGATTCTTATCATGTGAAAGGTGATTTGATGATAAAAATGGTCAGGCTTGTGGAAGATATGGATGATTTTTTTATGCAGAAATGATGTCAGGATATGCAGAGCTTTTCTGGGACACTATCATGCTAGGGGGTAGAATGATACCTACTCTAGAACTTTCAATGGGTGGAGTTGTGGACAGTTTGCACACTTCCTACAAAAACGAATACCCAAAGTGAAAGCATCTTCTTTATTCAAATATATATTTGAAATACATGTGCTTTAAAAAAGAAGATGGGAGAGGGCATACGTGCTGGCGCTGAAAAATTATGTTTTTGAGGGTGTGAATGTGTGGCACTGCCATTGGGCGTTATGGAGCATTGACCATAGTGCTACTTTCGGTCCAGTGATTGGGACTTCTGAGCTCTCATTATGGTCCTCCAAAGTTTTTTAAAATGGTGACATATAGGCGAATATGGTTGAACTCAGTTTATTTGTGTTTTTTGAGTGTTGAGAAGTCAGAGGATTTCGCAAAGAAGTTATTATCATTGTGGTTAGACTCCATGATGTCCTGCATCTTAATTTTTCTAGTCTGTGAGTGCCGGTGTCCATATAATAATGGTTTGTATGGATTTTGAGCCATATTTTTCCTTGATTGTGCAAGCGATCAGGGAACTGGCATGTCTTTTGCAAGCCTATGAGAAGAACAGGTGTGCCATCCTTGTGCTTGTTTGAGCGATAGGTGCACGAAGAGATGAGGCAATTTTTGTCAAAATTTATGGAAATTTTGTCTATTTTTGTGTGTGTTTATGTTTTTGATGCTCTCCTATTTTGATGATAGGATGTTGCAGAGAGAGCAATATTGGCCTGAAATCTGTACTGTTCTAGCTACCGATGGTCAGGTGTGCCAACAGTTGGCGTGATGGGGTCTCCTAAAATTTCTGGACAGTGACCTTCTTCAATCATAGGATCAACTTTTGTGCTACTTAGTCCAATGTTGGAATAGGTGGTGCAAGGTGATGGTGCTACGTGGGTGGACCTCACTATCCGTCCCAAGACAAATATCTACTTTGCGACCGGGATGCTACCTCAAGGTGAGGCACTTCAATATCCACTTCCTTCTAGGAGGGTGGATCTTGATCAGTTCCGGGCGCGTAATTGTGGTGAGGCACCCCTTACGGAGGGGTGCATATACATTTCCATAGTGATAGATTTGGCTGAGCAGTGTGCTTTAGCGGCCTTTGTGCAATTGACAGAGTCATCTGCTCTGCATTGAGCATCGGGTCCACAGGTCGTTGTCTTGCGTCGGCTGAGGGCCAGGCACTTTTTCGAATTTTCCAATTTTTGTTACAATGGGATGTTGGCACAACTTTCCAAGTTTCAAGATTGATCGAAGTTGTTTAATTATGGAGCATCATGTATGAGCGGGTGGTGCTACTGAGACCGGTGGTGGCCATGCCTACTAGGGGGCCACAGGAGCCTTGCATTAGGAGGTGGGCACCCATGATGCCTCGAGGAGGTGGGGGTAGGGTGGGGCGTTACTGGAATGCCACCACAAAGGCTTGGTTTGAGGCCAATACTTATATGTTCCTTCCATTCCCTTATGGAGGGATGGACTTCCCGGGAGATCCATACATGGGTCTTCCTGCTGGATACTCTTGGGGGCCAGTAGGTATGTCTTTGTGTTTTCTACATTTATTTGAGTATTTATGTTCATATGTGTATTATTATGAGACTGACATAGTTTTGGTTACTTTTGCAGATGTTGGCGAGGTTGGTCGACCTGTGGCTTGGTTGGTTGGGCAGTAGCCGATTCGGTGACTACGAGGAGCTCTCAGGGGGCAGGGAGGAGCTCCCGCCCAGCCTCTAGGTGGAGCACTAGGTGGTAAGGCTAGCCCTTTGGGGGAGGGTAGTAGCTCTGCGAGCTCGTGTTGCTGATCTAACCGAGCAGGTGGACATTCTAGAGAATGTGTGGGATCAAGTGGGCCACTTGATCTAGGGGATGTCGACTTGAGGCTTTTTGGATGACCTCGAGGATGTATATTTGGAGACTTGGATGGCCCGAGAGAGGGGCTATCGACTGATTTTATGTCGGGTGGTAGTATCTCTATTGACAGCAGCTCTAGTAGTGGTACTAGGAGTAGCAGTGGGTCCATGTGCCCCTCCCGAGGGAGCACCACCCTAAAGTCTTTTTATATACGTGAAAGTTACCCATTATGAGGATTCTTCCCCTATTTTTGATGACTTATATGTGTATCTTTTGGACTGACGTATGGGTCAGAGACACTATTTTTTGTACTCAGACACATACATTTTGGGTATATATATGTGAGAGATATTTTTTGGGGCTCTACATGGTGTGCCCCCTGTTTTTTCTTATGGATTATGTTATGCTGATGGATACCTATGTTTTCTATGTTTTTTTTTTATATATGATTTTTTTTTTTTATGTATGATGGTTTATCCGAGATGCATTCCAGTTTAGAATATTGTCAGCTATGCGATCAACTATTTGGTTTTGACTCCTTGGTACATGTGTGAATGTAATGTATTCAAATTGTCTACTTAACCTTTCTGCACGCAAATATTTTCTAAACATATGTGGGTCTCTTGTCTCAAATGTTTGGTTTAACTGCAACACTACTAACTGGGAATCGAGGTAGATATGTATATGGGATATGCCTTGATGGACGACGTCACACATAAGTCTGATAACAAGGTCATATTATGCCTGATTATTTTTTGTTGAACTGATACAAACACCATTGGTGCAGAGTGGTGATCAGTCAGGGTGATAGATAGCCCAGGCAGCTGCTGCTAAACCTTGAGACCATCGTGACGCTCCATCAGCAAATCCGAAGTAAGGGTCAGGTTGGTAATCCATTGCGACACTCGAATGCGTTTTGCAAAACTTCTTTTGGTCAAAAATATAAAGTGGTTGGGTTTGCATGCATTGAATCTAGGGTAGGGCCTTCTTGGCCCTTATGGGTATAATTTCTTGAGGTAAAGGTCATTAACGGGGTTGCTGAGGCATGTCCCATCCAGTTCAATGAAGATGTATTCCCCTTTGAGGAGGAAATTTTTTATGACGTAGGGTCTTTTCCACAAGGTTTCGAAATTCCCTAGTCCTATGGGTTATTTTGCAACATCGCAGCGGGGGACTAGTTCTCCCTCGGTGAATGACTGAGGGTTTATGTGGAGGTTGAATGATGTTTTTACCCTTTTCTTGTGGACCTCATTGTGTTACAGTGATTTTCGTAGGCTTTCGTCAATGAGCTCGAGTTTTACAAGACGTTGTTCTATAGGTTGGGTGTCATCGAGGAGTTTGATGGCAGCATGTAAATTCGGGTTCCCACATTCTATGGGAATCACAGCTTTGACCCCGTATACTAAGTGGAAAGGAGTGAAACCAGTGGAAATTTTCATGGGCATGTGGTATGCACACAGGGCAGAGAAAATAATATGGAGCCAATTTTTTTTATGGTTGTGGAGTACTGAAAAGGTATGATTTTGCTGATTACTTTAATGACTTTTTAATACAATTTGTGATCCTTTTGTATCATGGATTTGGAAAGTCATAAGAAACTATCACAAAACATGTGAGAATCGATGTGTATAACTTAGCCACTGATAATGGTTATTTTCTATAAAGGGAAAGAAGAAAACGAAGAGTTGCCGCTCTAAAGATAAGAACGAAGTGGAGATAACTGCTGTTCCTCTGGATGAGAACCGAACGCAAACATAGGGAAACAAGATCAAGGTGAATCGGCTCGGGCAAGAAGGAGAGGACACCAGCTTAGCACAATAGCAAAGACAGGATGAAGAAGTTAACTGTTTGGCGAATCCCTCAGGATCGAAGATCCTGAGGGATCGCTGCTTTATTTATCTAGCTGCTTGGACATCTCCGCCATCGTCCTTATAAAAAGAGACAGCACTGTTAGTTTAGGAAGGGCGAGATAAGATACGTTTTATGTAATATTCTGTAAAACATCAGATTTGGTTATTAAGCTCTGTTGAGAACTGGTTCGATGTATTTTTGATCAATGTATTGATGAAAGCCTGGTGATTATTCCATCTTCGCGTCTGCGTTAACCTAAAGCGGTGCATCCTTGGAGGCTAAGGGCCCGGCCCCGAAGGACACTTGCTTCTGTACCATTACAGCTTCGTTTCTGTGTGGTTTGTTTATTATTGCTATTCGATTATTTGATATGATTTACAAGTTCATATTACATGCTCTGTTCCAGTTTGAATCATTGAAGTTTCTACAACTAGACTTGTGTGTTAACTCCGCATTGCGTTATTATTCCTTTCAAGAGTTAATCGCATATCCTTACTGTTATGTTACAGAGCTGTTATATTAACATTTGTGTTGTGTGCGTTTCCACTGAATCAGTTGTTAGTATGAATTCTTTGTCGAAGCGTACGAAAAAGAACCACTTTAGCTACGCATAACTAATAGCCCTAACAACAATAATGGCTGCAAAACATCTTCAGATCTGCAATTAGTAGTTAAAGTGCTGCAACAAACAGATCTATAAATGGAAAGACATTAAGCAGTAAAGTAAAGAGTTTGCTCCATGCATCCAACAGACAAGACAAGAACACGATTTTTGAATGAATTTTTATATTACAGGGCACCCGGGAGGAAACAAGAAGGTGTATCCAGATCTCCTCAATGGGATGGGTTCTTTGTAGTCCTCAGCACTTCAGATCTAAGCTTTCTCTCTCTTGTAGATGTAGAAAACCCAATGTAGAAAGTAGAGCTCAATGGGAGCAACAATGGCAGAAAAATGAGACCAAGTGTATAGATCCAGAGTGATCTAGTATGCAACAAAAGGTGAAGAATGAAGGGGAAAACCCTCCTATTTATAACAAAATATTGGGTCATTCTAGATCTTAGTGCATGATTAAAATAATGTTAACCAAATCTAGATCCACCTCTATGGAATATTTTATTATTATTTGTTGGAGGGAAAGGGTGTTTGACTTGGGTCAAATCCCTCGATTAGTGAAAAATAAATAAATAAATGATTTATTTATCTTTTTAAGGAAGTGGTTGGGATATAATCAAATAAATAATGATTTATTTGATTAATGGTGGTTGATTTGGTCATATTTAACAAGGAATATTATTAAATAATTATTCCTAGAAAATAATAAGATAACTATGGGTTTATCTCATTAATTTATTTGTTTTTGGGTTAAACATGACTGTGAATAATAATTAAATTATGGTTTAATTAATTATTCCTTTTGGGGTTTCCTAATTAACATAGTGAAAGCAGTTTTACTTGGGGTAAAACTGGTCTTACATGGTGTACTTGGGTCCATCTAATGATGAAGAGTTAGATGACCAAAAAATGGTGGAACAGATTGCCCCCCAGCGTGCGAGTGTCAGGAGCAAATCGTATGACCGAAGTACGTTGTAAGAAGACAATCACTAGACAACAAAAAGGGTATGTCAGAGAGAGAAATATGAGGTAGATAGTGTGCTGAAGGACTAGACCCTGAGGAGACGAGACTCGCAAGTGCAACAAGTCTCTGTTATGAGAGGGTACCTGTGCTGAAGGCGGCGGGGGAGGCATACCTATGCCCGCCGTGACAAAGTACAAAAGAATAGTGTGTCCAGTGAACAAGGGACCGAACCATAGAGTACAACTGGCATAATCAAGAGCCAGATAAAAATACAATGAATAGTCTCACATACATGTTGTGCCTGGGATAACAGCCAGGACTAGTACAATATCATCTGAGTACATGAGATAAATACAACCCAAATGCCCCCTGTAAATGGGGAAGGGCTCACAAAATCTGACTGATACATGCAAATCATAGAGGTGCTGCAAGTGGCCAAGGCCAACATCATCAAAATCTGGAGCGGCATCAAAGGCTGCAATGAAGAGGTCATCCGGGCATGTGGGGGGCTACCTGCAGGGCCACCCCCTCATGAGGGCTGAGACATCTCACACACGCCCGGGAATCATCAAGAGCTGCTGCTGGGTCACTGGACTGTCCAGTATACCAATCTCGATCATGCTGAAAGGAGCTGGAGAAGCAATCAAGTCAAAGGGAGGTAAGAAATCCCCCTGCCTGATCCGAGGCACCGAACAAAAGTGGAAGCCGGAACCAAGGTACACCGCCCTCTAGACCTTGCTTCTGGAATAAGTGTGTTGAGGTCGACAGAAGGAGGCCCGCCTTAGGTGAGGCAATGAGAGATCCTCAACTAAGGCACGAGAGAAAAGCAATAGAGTGACGGACAAACTGACACTAATGATGATGGCGGAAATGGGAAGGGTGGAGTGGCGAATGGACGACTTCCCTTGTTAGAGCACAAAGGGCATGAATGACATGGCAGCGACTGACACAATATCGAAAGGGACAGGGGACAGTGGGGCTGAGGGTCATGAGATGCGACACAAGAGAGGAACCAAGCAAAATGAATGGAGGGCTATAGTAGGGTGTAAAAGGATGCAGGATAGACTCCATGAATGCAATGATGACTCAACTCGGATGCTCTAAGCAAGGGCGACTAGATAGTACTGCCACACAATAAAGGCCCCAATGGGGGGTCATAGAAGCATGAGTACAAGGTGGGTATTCATGACGAAAATCAACACGAACATGGACAAGTAAGGGGGCGATACGGTGCCCCCAGTACAAGTGTCGTAAGCGAGGAAATTCGATTTTGAATGGAAGGGAGGTAACTGCATGTTGGACGAAGATGGGTCCTGGTGCAGTAGAAAAAATGAAACACCAGATGCTGGCTATCTAAAAGAAAAATAAAACATGCATTTCCGAGGGGAAATGTTAAGGGTAATATTTCTTAAGATAGAGTGCATTGCGAGGGTTAGGAAGGGGATGGCCTTCGAAATCCTCTAAGAGGTATGCCCCCTTTCCGAGATCCTTACTAATGATGTAAGGGCCTAGCCATAATGAGTCAAACTTCCCATGACCCAGGACATCATGGGCCTGGTCATAGACTAGAACAAGGTCGCCTTCATGAAAAGTGCGAGGTTGGACTTTTCGGTCATACTGAGCTTTGGTGCGTTTTTTGGCCGCTTCCATGGTTTGTAAGGCAATACGGCGGTCTTCGGAGGCACGCTCGAGCATGATAAGTCGTTGTTCTAGTGGTTGGGTGTCAGGGAGAAGTTCAACGGCTAGTTGTAGAGAAGGAATTTCACACTCGATCGGTAAAACCGCCTCCTCTCCAAAGACGAGGTGGAAAGGGGTGAACCCGGTGGCGGTTTTGACAGAGGTTCGATAGGCCCATAAGGCAGGAAAGAGCATGAGATGCCAGTTGGTTTTGTGCTTATTCAACGTTCGTTGAAGCATAGTCTTGAGGATTTTGTTGACTGCTTCGACTTGGCCATTACCTTGGGGGTAATAGGAGGAGGAATATTGGTGCTCAAAACCCAACAGTGAGGATAGCTCACGCCAGATCTCATCTTCAAAATGTCTGCCGTGATCAGAGACCAGTTGCTTGGGAACCCCGAAGCGAGCTATAACATGGTTAAATAAAAAGAGAGCCGCGGTAGCTGCCGTGTTGTTAAATGTTGGCATGGCCTCGGCCCATTTGGTGAAATAGTCGACCGCCACGATGATATACTTGTGGCTACTAGAGGATGGCGGGCGACACTCCATAAAGTCGATGGCCCATTTACAAAAGGGACTAGTGGAAACGACCGGATGGAGGGGAGCTGGTGGAGCTCTCGCTTTTGGGGCGAAATGTTGGCAGTTGGGACAGTGTTTGACTGCCTCAATGCAATCACTGAAGAGGGAAGGCCAAAAATACCCGGCGCGCATTATTTTTTGGGCGGTAGCAAGACCGGAGAGGTGGCCACCGCAAGCGCCGCTATGGAAGGCATTAAGGACCTGCTCAGCTTCAGCGTGTGTGAGGCAACGGCGAAGGACCGTATCGACCCCGCGACGATAGAGGTCGTCACCAATAAGAAGGTATCGGGGGGCTTGGTGCCGGATACGTCGACGAGCCTCACGGTCAAGGTGGAGAGCGAACTTTTGGGTTCGCAAATAAGTAAGAATATCGCCGTACCACGGGTCATCGGAAGTAATGGCAAACAGGTGTTCATCAGGAAAATCGTCATTAACGGGAGGGTCTTGCGATCCGGTAGGTAATTCAGAAATGAGCTCAGCGAGGGCTAAGCCTTTCTTACTTTTTGGGGTGACAAATTCAAGGTCGAATTCCTGAAGGATAACGACCCAACGGGCGTACTTCCCAGTAAGTATACGACGACTCAGTAGGAAGGCCATGGGGTTGGAATTTGTCACAACCTTGGTGGAGCGCAGGAGGATATAATGACGAAGTTTTTGGACCGAGAACACGATAGCCAGCGCTAATTTCTCGTCATAGGAATATGAGACAGGGGGTCCCACAAGGTTCTTACTGACATAGTAGATCACATGCTCGATGCCATGGTCATCCTCTTGGATAAGGACCCCAGCGACCGAATAGGTGGAAGCGGAGATATATAGGATGAAGTCCCGATTAAAGTCAGGAGGGCGAATTAAGGGAGCAGATGTGAGAGCTTGTTTGAGGGCATCGAAAGACTCGTGAGCATGTGTATCCCAAACGAAGGGGATATGGGAGCGTAGGAGTCTAAGGAACCCGTGCGCAGTGGTGGCATAGTCAGGGACGAACCGACGAAGGAAATTAGCTTTGCCTTGGAGGCTTTGGAGCTGGCGGAGGGTATGCGGGATTGGGAGTTCAAGAATGGCTTGAACTTTCAAAGGGTCAAGAGTGATACCGTCCTTAGACACGATGAAGCCTAGGAGGCGGCCGGCAGGAACGCAAAAGACACATTTCAACGGGTTAAGTCGGATATTATACTTGCGACATCGGAGAAAAATGGTGCGCAAATCGTGTATGTGTTGCGCCCGATGCTTAGAACGTGTCGTGAGGTCGTCTAAGTAGGCAAGGATAATATGAGCTAAGTCATGGAAGCAATAAGACATGGCCCGTTGAAAGGTGGCGCCGGCGTTTTTTAGGCCGAAAGGCATGACCCGGTAAGCGAAGGTTCCCCACGGACTAATGAACGCGGTTTTTAATTGATCAGCAGGACGGATAGCAATTTGGTTGTATCCAGAGAAACCATCCATGAAGGATAGGATCTCATGCCCCGCACACTCGTCAATGATTTGGTCGATGAACGGTGTGGGGAAGTTGTCTTTGGGACAAGCTTTGTTCGGGTCGCGAAAGTCCGTGCAGACACGAATGGTGCCTTGTTTCTTGAGAACAGGAACGGGGTTAGAAACCCAAGTGGTGTATTCGATGGGGTAAATGAAACCAGCCTGTTTGAGCTTATCGATTTCGGCTTTAATAGCGTCACGTCGGGAAGGATGAATGGGTCTCATCTTTTGGCGGACTGGTTTGGCGTCAGGCCAGGTGTCGATATGATGCTCGACAATGGCAGGATCGAGTCCGGGCATTTCAGAATAGGACCAGGCGAAGATATCGCGGAATTCTTTGAAAAGCTTGGTGTAAGTTTCAATTTCTTCCGGGGTGCATTGGGCACCCAATGTGATGTATTCTTCGATTCCCGGTGTGGCCGAAATGTTAACTTTGATGGTAGACGAGATATTGGCCATGTTTCCTTCTTCGAAAGCGTCAGGTGCAGGAATGGGGTTTTTGAACCAATCAACTGCATGGGGGATGAAGTCTTTGGTTTCCACAGCGTCTTGGTCGTGGGATTGCTGTGGGAGGAAATATGCGCGATGGTGCATATCATCCCAGGGAAAGTCGGGGTTGGTCATGGCTTCCATGATGTCTTCATCAGATTGGAAGATGGGAAGATTGGAGGCAGAAGGGACATCTGAGGGAGTAGTGATGGGGAACGGTTCATTATGAGGAGAAGGGCTCATATGGGCGATATCAACAGACCCAAGGTCGGCTGAGAAGCTGAGGGGATCAGTATGTTGAGTGGCTGGTGAATTAGGTCTCAAGGATGATGACAGATACAAAATGGTGACGGAGGGCTCCGTTGGCTTAAAAGCGGGGGGTGGAATGTGAATGTCCTTTGGTCCGAGCGAAGCGGCCTTGAATTGGCGGTACAAGTCCAAGGAGGAACGGTACTCGTCAAGGCGGGGACAGAGGTGGGTGTAATGGCCGTGAAAATCGCACAAGGCACAAGGGTGGTTTGTGCGCAAGTGTTTGAGTTTTGGGAGGGAGTCGGGGATAGTGACATGGACTTCTGGGAGATCAGAGTCGGGGAATGTCTCATTGACCAGAAGTTTGAGGTGGGGCAATTCAGGACACATGTGAGTGGCGTGACCGACGACATCACACAAAGCGCATCGAATGGCGGGCTGTGGTGGTCGTGGGGGGTTACGGGATGTTGGGGGGGCTGGGTCGTTATGGGTTGCCCCCCTGCGGGTTTTGCCTGTCTTCTCGGGAGTCGGCACAACAGGAGAAGGGTCCGGTGGAGGTGCTGGGGGCACAGTGGCTATGGAGGAAGCGAGGGGGATCGCTTGAACCGGTGTCAAAGCCATGTAAGGTTTGGGGTGACCAGGGGGGGTGGTGGCGGGGGGGTCAAGGTACCAAACCGGAATACCCAAGGTCAAGTTAGGGAGAGAAAGGGTGGCCATGACGGGGACGGAATATACTCCGGAAGGGGGAGCCAAGAAGGGGATCTGTCCAGCAGGGTAATGACCAGGAGGAACGGCTCCAAGATGGTTAAGGCTAGGAGGGACCGATCCTGGAGGATAAAGAGGTGCGGGGGTGCCAGCTGTAGGGGGAGGGCCAGAAAGGGGAGGTCCGGCTGGCTGAGATGTATGGCTAGGAGCGGGTTGCGGAGGGCGGGGAGGAGGGTGCGGGCTAGCTGAGGCAGGCCGTTTATGGGCAGCCTGAGATGATTGCATCATGCAAACATTCGACAAGCTGGGATCAGTAACGGGAGGGGGAGGAAGGTGAGGAAAAGTACCAAGCAAGGTGGAATCTTTATAAACGCCGGGGGAGACACTGGTCAAGGAATCGACAGTTTGCTTGTTGGCTACAGAAGAGATGGTCGTCTCGGAGGGGGACTGAGACGATGACTCATGATACGATAGCTGGTCAATGGTGACTATCTTCCCGTTATGTGGAAAAGACATCTTACGGAAGACCGCGGATGGGACAGCAGACATGGCATAGGTGTAGCTTCGCCCCAATAGGATGTTGTAGTCTAGAGGGGCGTCAATGACTTCGACATCAACGCAAATAGTCTTACCGGCGAGGGTGATGGGACAGTTACGAAACAGGCCAATAGGCTGGGAGGCATGACCGTCCCACGCTCGAAGGGTGATCGTGGAAGGGGCCAGCTCAGGGGATCCGAGTTGCTTCCAAACCGAAGCGGACATCACACAGGTGGATGCCCCCTCATCAATTATACACCGGGATACAGTGGCGTTCCGGATTTTGACCGGGATTTGGAAAGCAACGGAAGGAGGAAGAGGAGGGTGGTCCGATTGAGTGGCGTCGAAAACAATCATTTGGTCATCAGCAGGATCAACAGCGCCCACGGCAGATAGTAGAGCCTTCCGTTGAGAAGGGCACGACTGGAGGAGTTCCAGTGTGGAAATGGCAGCAGGGGATTGTGCCAAATCATCTACTATACTGTATGATTGAGCGGCTCGACCGGAAGCAGCATTTCGGCGTAATGGACCCTTTGGAATCTTTGGGTGAACCTCAACTTTGGGTTGAGGGATGTGTAAGGGGCCACGGGATGTCGAAAGAGGCTCTGTAGAACCTGAAGATGGGGGCTCGGGAGCAGACTGAGCAGGGGGCTTGGTGTACTGGCGAGACCGAGTTTGAAGGTGAAGGTCGACGGAAGGGGACGGATCGGAGTGTATCATGAGGATCTGGTAGTCAGAGGAACCAGAAATGGACGAGGGTGTGGCGGCATGGCTGTCAGGGGGGTGGGTAGCCACGAATCCCTGTTGAGGGACAGGATCAGTGAACACAGCTGGCTGGGTAGTGGCCACATTAGGAGGAGCGTCAGGGGAGGTGTGCTGTCCGCGCAATGTGGCTTGAGACTCCCACATCTGTCGCATCTGGGGTAAGAGAGGGCAATCGTGAGTGTAGTGACCGTAAACACCGCAGCACGAACAGGGCTTGTTTGTGCGAGGCGGCCTGTCCGGCCTGGGCGGAATGCCCTGTGGCTGGTTGCTAGTGTTAGGGTCCTGACCAGAATTGGGTCCTCGGTTACCAGGGGCAGATGGGTTCTGGTTGCCTCTCCGCCTTCTTTGGGAAGGGGGATTAAACGCACCCTGCTGCGCAAATACTTGCCCTGGAGGGGGTTGTAAGGGTTGTTGCAGGTGGTGAGGAGGCAAGGGAGGCGGAAACGCATATGCTGGGGGAGCTGGCGCACCAGGCTGCGGATAAAAGTAAGGGTTGGGTTGGGCAGCATTGAGGTAAGCAGGAGGTTGGGCAAAAGGAGGAGGCATGCCGTATCCTGGATACATGTTGCCGGGAGGGGGCAGAGTGCTAGAGGTGTTGGCCCCTCCCTGAGGAGGGTCATGGCGCATAGGAGGATGAGCAGAGGGGTGGGAAAGAGATCCAACAATACCGTCGGCGGAATGAGATGCCCCCGGGGCGTTAGCGCCACCGGGCCGGGGGGTGTCAGGAAGAACGGTATAAACATAACCAGATTGAGCATAGATCAGGTCATATTTTAAAGCTATTTGGAGGGCGGCTTCTTCAGATTGAGGAAAATGAGAGGCGACATCTTTGCCGATGGGAGACGGGAGGGTGCGAAGGAACCAGTCCATGTCAACCCGATCTTCAAAGGGAGGGGCTCGACATAAGCTCCGTCTTCGTCGCCATTCCTGAACATGGGCAGAAAGGCGTGTGGAAGAGGATTGCTTAAATGAAGTCAAGAGCTCCGTACCAGTGTCGTATCGGAGAGGGAGCCGGAAGTACGACAAGAAGGCTTGGGCAAGAGTCTCGAACGTGGTATGGGAGGAAGTGGCCTGTTCGACATACCATTTAGAAGCTTCGCCGGTAAGCGTGCGTTGGAACAAACGAAGACGGATGGAGTCATCGGTAATGGACTTTGAGGAACACCACATGTGGAAAGACCGGACGTGATTGGTTGGATCTTCTCCATTAAGGCCCTCGAACTTAGGGATATCAGAGGGCAGCTTGGTGGGCATAGTGGGCCAGGTAGCATTGTGGTGAATGGGGTCGTTAATCAACTGATGGAAATCGGGGAGGCTGAGGCCTGCAATGTACGGCAGCACAGGGGTGGCCGGAGTAGTGGTTGTGACGGTTCCGCTAGAAGTAGGGCCGGTATTGGGGCCACTAGCATTAGGCCCTGATCCAAACATGGTGAAGGTAAAAGGGGGAGAACCGGGAGGAGAAGGGGGACCTGAGGAATCAGGAGAGGAGTCGGAGTGCGGACTCGAAGGTGGACTGGCTCGACGACGACGGTGCGGAGCAGGTCGATCAACCGGGAACTGAGGATGAAGGCCAAGAAGTCTCCGGGAAAGGCGCCTTGGGGGCGCAATGATGACAGAAAGAAGGAAACCGACAAGGGCAGAAAGGGACAAAATCAAGAAGGTCAAGGGCAGATAAGGTGCAGTGACGATTGATTTTAGAGTCTTTGCCAGGCGGTGTAAACCAGGCGCTTCTTCACTTAAGGTCAGTGTGTTGTGTGCGTTAATTTTAATTTTTAAACCCTTTCCGTTGTTGAGAGCAAAAAAGTGTGCAACGTAGCTGAAAATAAACCTACAGAGAACAGAATAAAAATGTTGAAATAACAGAAAAATAACAGCTACATATGCATCTATCAAACCCAAGAAAGTGGGTCTCTCAAAAATATGCTGAAAAGAAAGGGAAAAACTATGGAAACACACACAAACGAAGCTCAACAGATCTAGGGTCAAAGGGGACAGGGATCTGGAGGATAAAGCTGCAGATAAGGGGTGCAGATCACAGCCAAGAGACAGGGGCAAGGTGGCTGGAAAAAAGGGAAATCAGCAAAAAGTCGGGAGGGGCAAGGCAGAGGCCTTTAGGGGAGGTCCCAACAAAACGACAAGAGGTGATTTGAAAGGAAAAGAGGCTGATTTCGATGGATCTGGAAGTGAGGTCACAGATCTGGAAAAAGAAAGGGCTGAAGCTCTGAAACCGACGGCCGAAACAGCTGAAACTCTTCCACAAAAAGTGGAGGGTACTAAAGCCCTAAGGGGCTGGGTTCCCACTTAGATGAGTAAAAACAGATCAGATCTTGGTCAAGGCGGGCTGAGACAGAGGCTGGAAAACCCTGGCAGAGGCTGCAGCAGAACCCAGAAAAATTACAGAAAAAATGCTAGAAAAAAGGCAGGTCGCAGGTTCTGACCTGATCTGAGTTGAGGTCGCAGGAAACAGGCCAAAAGGTGTGTCCAGGTCGCAGGTTTTGGGCCAAAAGGTGCGACCCCCCCGTTCCGGCTGTTTCGGCGGCAGATTTTCTGAAAAATTGCCGTCTCAGGTGCGGCTGGTGTCGCTTACCTGCGCAATAGGGCCAGAAACACACGGAAGTTAGAAATTTGAGGTTTTTAGGGTTTTATGTGAGAAAAATAACATGAAAAGAGAAAAACTAAACAACTAAAAAAAGAAGCCCTAGGGCCTGAAGTAGCTGGATATGCAGGAATAGGAAAAACGACAGCGGTCGTAATTTAAAACCCGTGTGGAGTCGCCATTTGTTAGTATGAATTCTTTGTCGAAGCGTACGAAAAAGAACCACTTTAGCTACGCATAACTAATAGCCCTAACAACAATAATGGCTGCAAAACATCTTCAAATCTGCAATTAGTAGTTAAAGTGCTGCAACAAACAGATCTATAAATGGAAAGATATTAAGCAGTAAAGTAAAGAGTTTGCTCCATGCATCCAACAGACAAGACAAGAACACGATTTTTTAATGAATTTTTATATTACAGGGCACCTGGGAGGAAACAAGAAGGTGTATCCAGATCTCCTCAATGGGATGGGTTCTTTGTAGTCCTCAGCACTTCAGATCTAAGCTTTCTCTCTTGTAGATGTAGAAAACCCAATGTAGAAGGTAAAGCTCAATGGGAGCAACAATGGTAGAAAATGAGACCGAGTGTATAGATCCAGAGTGATCTAGTATGCAACAAAAGGTGAAGAATGAAGGGGAAAACCCTCCTATTTATAACAAAATATTGGGTCATTCTAGATCTTGGTGCATGATTGAAATAATGTTAACCAAATCTAGATCCACCTCTATGGAATATTTTATTATTATTTGTTGGAGGGAAAGGGTGTTTGACTTGGGTCAAATCCCTTGATTAGTGAAAAATAAATAAATAAATGATTTATTTATCTTTTTAAGTAAGTGGTTGGGATATAATCAAATAAATAATGATTTAGTTGATTAATGGTGGTTGATTTGGTCATATTTAACAAGGAATATTATTTAAATAATTATTCCTAGAAAATAATAAGATAACTATGGGTTTATCTCATTAATTTCTTTTGTTTTTGGGTTAAACATGACTGGGAATAATAATTAAATTATGGTTTAATTAATTATTCCTTTTGGGGTTTCCTAATTAACATAGTGAAAGCAGTTTTACTTGGGGTAAAACTGGTCTTACATGGTGTACTTGGGTCCATCTAATGATGAAGAGTTAGATGACCCAAAAATGGTGTAACACTTTCAATAATAAAAAAAATGATGAAGAAAGTCCCGCAAATTCAAATGCACCTTGAGAGAAAAAATGTTAGGATTGTAGGATGGGTAGGTAGATTGTTTGGGGAATGTTTTTACTGTGATTAATGTCCATCATGTTTTTAACAAATTAGATCAAAAGAAGAAATATGGTTCAAGGATCGAGCATCTAGCCTACTCCAAAGATTATTTTCTGAAGTCTCGACACCTTCAAGTAGATGCCATCCCCATGCTGGAAGCCACCCTATTAGCCACCTATGAACACTGTCAAGCAAAGCAAAAGTGGCTAAATATTTCTTTTCTCGAGACTTTCTCAAGAGATACATTTCTTATGAAAAATATCTCATTTCTGAAGCTTCTCGTGTGCCTCTTTGCCTTAGAAAAATATCTTCACTATTTTTTCCATCAAAAAAGCCTCACACAGATCAGAAAACTAATTATGCTCGAAAGGACTCCTTTGCCCCTTTGTATCCCCGCAAATTTTCCCCATTTTAACCCTTCTTCCCTTTTTCAAAGTTTTCCCCTTTTTAACTCCTCAAAAATCCCTCCTAAAGCCCTACCAAAATCATTCCATCTCCCCTTTTAACCTTACAAATACCCTTTGTTTGGCTTAAAATCCCATTTTTCCCTCTACCGAAACTCTTTGCTCAGCTCTTTAGAAACTGTTTCTTTGGGCCAAAAACACACTTTTTTCCATATCACAGGGCTAAGCCCCTTTCGTACGCCCCTTAACCACTTCTCTCCATGCAACCAAGTGCTAAAACCAAGCGCTAGAGTCATAAGGCGCTAATCGAAGCTCGGAAAGATGTCTCTGGGAGTGTGCTTTCTTTGTGAAGTGAAAAAGTTCCCAATCGCGATGGTTTTTGTTTTGTACTGCCTTTTCGTGCATTACTAAGATTTCAATCGATCTACATAGTTCTGACGTCTACGCTTATTTCACCGTGCCCCACCTCCTCCTGTTAACTCCCGATGAAGATATCCACCATCGATCTTAAAGCGATCCGATGACCATCGCATCATCGTGAGCTTTCTATTGCTTGGTCAACGCAAATCTTCATATCCCCAATCGTGAGCGATATAACTGAGCCATCCATCCATTTTGATCTTATGCCCTCACGATTTCTCCTCACTGCATCTCTGGATCCCTCGATTCCCGATCACTCCCCGATCCAATCTGAGATCGTTGGATCAGCAGCCCAATCCAATGGTCCAGATGTAATCTACTCCTTCATACCATTGGAGTTTTGGCCCCGCCTCCTCCAGGATCAATTAGATCCCCGACCGTTCATTCCTTTTGATCCAACGGCCAAGATTGCTCCCACCACTAACCACCCCCTCCACTATTGCTCTCCCTCTCTAAAGATCTCGGCCGTCCATCATACGAGATAGGATGGTTCACATTGAAACTACCTTTTATTGAACCCCACGTTATTGATCGCGCATGTTCCCATATCACGCTCCTCCTCCCACTCGTCAAATCTCGCAGCCCTAGATCCACAGCGCCGCATCCATATCAGCATCCGTTCTCGCATTTGAAGTAATAACTGTCTTGAACTCACGTGATATAGGTGGTTTCAAAATGCCACATGTGTCAGCCAAGAGACATATATGGATGTTCGAAAATCTCAAACCGCTTCCTCCACTTGTTTTCATTGCGCGAAAACAACATGCCTTTCATCCTAAAAACCACTTCCCCACCTTTTGTTCCCGTAGGCCCATCTAATGATATCAACGTTGATCTGTACGTATCAATGACACTCATACATCTTGCATTCCATTCATTTTCTTTCGACCAAATGCGACCTTAGAGACTTCATCACATCATCTCAACCGTCGATTTCCTTCGAGATCCGAGCGGTCCATATTAAATCAGCCCTCCACCCACTACAGTTCTACCATTCAAACCCATTTCATGTGTTTTTACATGGTTTTCCCTTTGTATTCTTCCAAAGGTTAACTTTTAATGTTTTACATTAAAGTTCATGTTTCTCTCTGCCTTACCTTCTTAAGTCACTCCATCAATTGATCCCTACCATCGATCACGTCATTTCTCCATCTGATCGTACAGGTCCGCTAACTATTCCTCCACCAAACCTTCATCGATGCCATTTTTTCACCCTTTCACGATTTTTCAGCCGTTTTTCATTGCATCCACCGCATCTATCCTTGTTGTGCTTCCATTCTCTACCATCTTCCACTACATCCACTAACACTCCCGTAGTAGTTTTTCATAACATATTTGTGTGTTTTGTAGGGTTACAGTGATTAAAACCGCCATTACTCACAGGCCATTTGTTATACATGACACATAGTGCGTAAAGGCAATTAATTTAAGAGCACTGATTATAGAGGAACACCTAGGAAGAGGTGTTGGAACATAATTTTTCATTAAAAAATAGTAGTTTAACTCGTCACACCATCCAACACCATTAAAATTACATTTCAGTATAGAGATAATACGATAAGCAATAGAATATTATCGTTGAAAGATCAAAAGAGTTTAAATCCTCAGCAATTGAAGATTTTTAAGCCTTAAATCCAATGTTTAAAGGGAAAATATTGTTAGATTGAATACCTTCGGATTATCATTAGAGGCATTTAATGAGAGCCTAACGTACGTAAACAATATTATCAATGTTTCACATCAGTCATAGAGATTTCCCCGAGAAAGGACAAATTACCCATACTTTTTTTATTCTACATCGTGTTCCCGAGAAGGTTTCACCCTACCGTGAAGTCTTACTGCTGCTTGTGAGTGATTTGCTATGCGCATGGAAGACCCGAAAGTCATTTATCTACCTTTGTCTCCGTCACCAGAGTACTACAAAGTACCGGCAGCCTCAAAGTACATCAAAGAACATACACTAGAGTTAATATCACTTTGCTCGACTCACTCTTTCATCCAAAAGAGTACGAAGATTAATGCATAGATGTTAAGACAAATAAGCCTCAGACTCTAAAGCCTCGCTACTTCTATTTTAATGTTTCATTTAGTGTTTCATCTACTCCTCTGCCTCTCTTTTTTTAGTTATAAAACTCATGAGGAAAGTTGTTATTGTGGTTGTTGATCTGATACTTGTGGTAACTGTAGAACTGTTTCTCTTGAGATATAGTTCTTTGTGTAAATTTGTAAGATAGGTTTGCAGAAGATGTTTTCAAACTAAATATCAAGTTGTTGGACAATGTTTTACATGACTGTGTTGTTCTTTAATATTACAAGCACATTTCTTTGGATCCCGATTTAGTAAAATACGATGTTTTATCTCATTATCTCTCTGTTTTCCTACATGATTCATTACATTACATTTTCCCCAGCATGAATGAAATATGGCTTAGGATATACCCTACTTTATGGTACCCTAATGCCCCCGCTCTTCTATATCTTTGATGTTTTCTATTGATTGTGCTATCTGAGTATTGCAGTCAAGTATAATTTCTAACTGATGTAGATAGGGCTCGTATTCATTGCTAACTGATCGTATGAGTTTATGAATCTATTCTTAGATGTTCTTGTTGGGTTTTAATTGAAAGAATTAGAATACTGCAGGAGTTTAGAACATTGATTTTTTTGCCTCTCGAGGGTATTTTTTAATCAATTGAACCTTTCTAAGTTCCCTTTTCTCTAATCTAAGGTTTTCACCTTGTGTTTAAATCTTAAGTGTTTCTTGTTGTCTCCTGAACAGCTAACACGTTTAGGAGGTGGATCTATAGGTGTTTAATGGCATGTACCATTTCCCTAGATTTTCTTCTAAGTGTGATCATCCTAGGAGGTTTCCTTTTCATTCACCTTCATTCCTTATCATTTCACTACCACCACTATCATCTTTTTAAGATCCTATGAGTAGATGACTAGCCCAATCTGGAAAGCCTTGAATACTCAGATAGCAAGTAAGCCCTTTCATGACTCCATTGCCCAATGGTCTCAGAGTGTCCTCGAAATATCTTTCCTTTGCCTAAAATCCTCTTTTTCTCACCCTTTTTCTTGTGTCTGAACCCACTTCCTTCATGATTCCCAAGAACCAAACAAACAAACCAAACAGGAAAAATAAACAACAAACCTTGTGCTTATAACTAGCCTAATAACTTAACATTCGAGCTTCAAAGACATATATCTTTGTGTCTTTATAGAGATATCCCTCTCTCGGACCTGAGGAGGGATAGATCCTAAGGTCTAAAAAGTGGTTTTGATGTTGTCTTATTTCTATTTTGGTATGCTGCCAATCTTTTCCCAAACATAGGAACCCCAACGGGGTTGATACTATTTTTTTTATTCATTTTTCATGGCCCACTCAAAGAAGAGGAGTGAAACTTGTCTCCCACCTCTCCCTCCAAAGAAATATTCATTACAATTAGCTTTTAAGAGGTGGTTGCTAAATCATGACCCCTAAATGTTCAATTCTCATGAATTTTTGTGGAGGGAGATATTTTTGGTGTATTGGAATGGCTCAAGGGGACATAAGGGTAGCATGGATGGGTTCGATGTGAGAGTTTTGAGCATGGTTTACTACTATTATAATTATAGATATAATAGAGATTAATAAGGGGCCTTAGGACCTCATGGGATAGTGAATTAATAGCGGGGGCTAGAGGGAATGAAAATATAACATTTGATAGGGGAACCCCCTAATTGTTGTGAAAAGGGGGATTAGGAGCCCCATTAACATAACCCATAAGTCCTTATCCCATAACCACTAAATTCATACCCCCTTAATCCCCAATCCATAATCCCTCAACCCTTACACTCATCAACCCATAGCCCATTAACCCCTTCATTCCTTAAGCCATAAGAAATTAAACCCTTAACCCTAAACCCCCTAACTCAGGATCCATGAAATAGCGTTAAAGTTCATGCTACTAGTATAGCTTTTGGAGGAATTTTTGGCAACTTCCCCACCCACCAAAAAATGAAAAAAGATCTATTACAATTAATCTTTTTTAGAAGTTGTTGTTAAATTATCAGCACTCTAAATGTTCAATTCTCATGATTTTTTTGGGATGGGGATATTTTGTGTATTGAATTAAGGTGTGAGACGATACAGGATAACACCATGGATAGGTATAAGTTAGAGGTTCGAGCATATACCGAGATCTATAATCCAAACATTAGAGAATAAGAAGGAGATTTAGGGCCTTATGGTAACAGGGGCTAGGGGATCAGAGGAAGGCAACAAGAGAAATTGATAGGGTAACCCAAAATAGTTATTATAAGGTGATTAGGGGCCCACCTTATCACTAACACATAAGCACCTCATAACCACTAAAGTCTGCTATACCTTTAATCCCAAATCCATAATCCCTTAACCCCACACTAATAACTCATAATACAATTAACACTTAATACCTTAAAACCCCAGAGGCCGCTAACCCTCTTAGTCTAACCCCCTAACTTAGAATCCTTGAACCCCCTAAATATTAATCCCACATATCCTCTTAACCCTTGACCCTTAAGCCTTAACCCATAACCACTCAACCCTACTCGACACCTATTTACCATAACCCTTAGAGACTTAACGCATAAATCAATCGACTCAGTAGCCCCTAGTTTTTTAACCCTTATACCCATGAATAAATTAACCTAAAAACCTTAAATCCCCTATACCTCAACCCCTAACTCCCTAAACTCCCTAATCCCTAACCCTTTACCCTTTTACCCTTTACCCTTAACCCCTTACTCCTAAACTCCTAAATCCCCTCGAACTCCTGAGAAGCCCTTTGCTCCTCTCTCCACACAATAGGTGTTCCAAAGCACCTAATATTATTAGGGCATATGATTTTTGATGCTAAATGTCCTCCAAATACAATCTATTAGCGCTAATAGGGTCTAAGGAAAAGAGCTACAAAGGTCCCCAAATCCGAACCTACACATTTTATGGTCAAACACATTTCTCGAAAATATCTCCTCCACGCATTTTCCTTGGTTTATTCGAGCTTGAAAAATACACATAGGATGCCACAAGTAATCCTAATCCTAAGACTCAAATTCCCTAATTACTAGGAGGCCTTTGAAAATGAAAAAAACATCCTAACTCTACATAAGATTTCTCACATTTCCTATCCTAAGTATGTAATTAAAAATTCTACAAAAATTATAGGGCAATAGGAAAACCAACTTTCGTTCTAGAAATCTCTAAGACCTTATTGAGGACAAATACAAATTTTGAAATAAATTGTTGAAATTATGCTCTCGCATCAATAGCTACCAAAGTAGGTATCCCTCGTAGGCCACCCTTAAAAAATAGTACTACCCATGTCCTTTACCTTGAAGGAAAAACCATACAAAACTCTATCTTAGATCCTACCAAGAATTAATTTTTTTAGTAAAATGGATGTTCACGCTAGGGTGAAAATGTGAAGTTGGGAAACACTTTTTGCCCTTTTTTGACATTGAAAATTGTAATTTTCTATGTTTTTCAACTTCAACTCCACTAAATTCATATTTTTATTGTAAATTATGCTTTGACATAAAAACAAGAATTGTAGAGAATTGTCTTACCTCCATACCTATATTTAAAAAAAAAAAAATATTGACATATAGAGGGGTAAATTTCATGTTTACTAACCGCATATACTTGAAATTTTCAAGCAAACATAAATAGTCACTTTATAATCCTTACTTTTTTTTAGGGAAGGTTATTCATTTTTTTGGAAAAAAACCATAGCATCATAATCTGCATATATTGCACTAGTGCACAGAACTATTTTTCGGTAATTTTTTGGATTAAATCACTATTTTTTTATTATTGTTTGAAATGGACGAAGACAAAAAAACAAAGTGATGTTAAAGACATTTTATAATCCTTTGATTTTCTTTTTCAATGTGATCGTCAATAAGAAAAATGAGAGTACTCCTTTTTGAAGTAGACAGGAGAGAGGGAAGTGCAGTATGATTTTTTTGAATTTTTTGGTGTCCTCATTTGAAAGTTATTGAATTTTCATTCGGTGTAAATTTTTCGAACAATGAAATTCCATAGTGACACAGTTTAGTAAAAAATAAATAAAAATTTGAATTTTTTTTAATGAAACTCCATAAATCTTACATCATCAAAAACTAGATTTAGAGATGAATCTAATGGTACTTGGTCTCGACATAAAAACATTTTGTTTTTTTAGGTGTTCTTTCCCTCCAAAGTTACGGAGTTTCTTAAAACTGCATGAATTGTTTGAGTTTTTCGTTGACCGAGAAAATCTCGGCCGAGATAATGTCTCGATTTGAGAAATTTCTCAAACTCTCGACCGAGAAATTTAAAACTAAGTTTAACCCGCCTAGAGTTAGATTTTGTCAGCGCGGGACAAACTCTCGAGCTGAAAGTTTAAAAAACTCTCGGACGAGAGTTTGCACCCCGAGAGTTTAGAAAACTCTCGGCCGAGAGTTTTCTATACTCTTGGTCGAGAGTTTTCTAAACTCTCGGCCGAGAGTCTAGAATGTGATTAGTATTCTCGTTGAAGAGGCAAGAGAGAACAAAACTAAAAAAATTATTATGCACGCATGCAACAACCTAAGCATGATAAAATGAAAAAAGATTGTACACTTGTCAAATCCGATTATAACGTGATTTGTATGGTCATGTAATGAAACTCGTGTTACCCACTATTGATATGCTTGCTGCTTTGTGAAAAGTCCTCAAATTGATTGCTCGATCTTGATATTCTCCTATGGTAATATAAAATAAAAAGGCACCATAATTCTCTTTGGGGATTTGTAAAAGCGAGCGGTGGTCAGTTATGAAGAAATTTGATGGTCGATTCCATTGTGATTGTATAAATCACGACTACAACAAGCTCAACTTTCTCTTTCATTAAGAAGGCTTCATATTTAACAAGTGGCATCAACATCCTTTTGGAGGAATCGATAAACTCAAGGGTCACCGGTTAGATTGATATTGGATTTTCTATTCCTACGGGATTGTGTAGATCTTGCACGGAAAGGGATGGGTCTCTTTCTAAGAACATCAACCTCACTTATTCTCGTTGCTCATTTTCTGAATTAGGTTAACCTCTAGTTTATGGGATTTGCATTCTTTTGACAGTTGACTTCATATACATGTATTTGTGTGTTCAAATTCATATACATGCATTTGTGTGTATTGCAAGTTAGAAATTGAGCTTCAAATTCATTTAGTACATATATAATTTATTTTGGAAATAATATATATTTAACATTAAAATAAAATGCATAATATGTATATTAATGTATTTTATTGATGCACTACATTTTAGATATTAAAATGCTTTTTGTTATTTTTTTGCATTAAAATATTTTTAAATATTTGTTAATATTATTTAATCCTAAATATTAAAAGATTTTATGGATGTGTGAACACTTTTTAGTTGCTCCCTCATCTAAATATTTTCATAGGTAATTGCAATTGAATGTGATGAAATGAAATGACTAGATTGTGAGAAAGGACAGAGATTTATAGCTCTAGGAGGAAGCTCCTTCAGAATGGCTTGGGCAAGTAGGGAAAGTATAGAATGGCTTGGGGAAGTAGGGAAAGTATTGAATGTTGCAATTATTCCCACCCAAGTCCTTTTCACGTTGTACTCATAATTGATGATGATGTATGGGAAATAGAGAAATAAAGGAAAATTCAGTCACCCACATCATTTCCACATTTTAATAAGAATTGACGATGTTGTATGGGAATAGAGAAATAAAGGAAAATTCGGTCATGTGGAATGGTAAACGCTAGTCAACACAGTTGGGAGATGAGAGCACACACTCTCTCAAGGGGAGTCATTCAATGATTGATGCATTCAAGCATTATTCGTAGAAAAGGGAAGTCAATGACATAATAATCACATCGTAGTGATGACAACTATGCATTAAGTGTGTGTGGAAGCATTGTTAGTGCACACTCGCAACTAGTCTGGAAACATTGCAAAAAGTAAAAACAACCACGTTAATAAGGTAGGGTGATTTGTTGATTCTTGCACAAGTGGAGATGTTGGTTACTCTGGAACTTCTCTTGGTTTTCAAAGGTGGAGATCCTTTGGGTGGACTTTGGATTCCCATGAAATTTATTAGGTGGAAGTGTAGTGCACTATGGATTCCTACCTGATTTCATGTGGAGGCATTATGGGCTTTGGATTCTTATGGTGTAATCGGGTGGAAATTCCAAGCTTCCCAAAGGAATATTGGGATCGTACGAATGTCTTCCCAAAGGTTTTTGTTTCCATGAGGCTGGGGCGAGCATTTGGGGTTTCAAGTTAAGCATAGCTAAAATCCTATCCTCATTCCCATTAGCTTTCTAGTCATCTTCATGCCATTTCTCGGTAAGGACAGTTTCTTTGATATTCTCGAGAACCACTTTCCATATCTCTTCAATTTGTCGATACTCATCTCTGAATGTTCTCCAATTTCTTTCTTTCCAGGTGACCCATATGAGAAATCCCATAAAGAGTCCCCACACTATGTTAAGAACAAGGATTTTATACCCTCCTTTTCTCCAGACTTCAATTGTATGCCTGAGGCTCTTGTTGTCCCTATCTGTTTATTGAAAGAGGGACGAAATTTTTTTCCACAAGGTCTCGGCGACAAAGAAGTTATTCAATAGGTGTTCCAATGTTTCTACATTCTTCTTACACATAGTATATGTCAGTCGGCCATGCATTCCTTTCTTCTGCAGCTGATCCTAGGTAAGAATCTTTCCATGACTAAGTAGCCACAAAAAGTATTCAATTTTCGGCCATTGTTTTTCCGACAATATTTTTTTTCCAAAGTGGTACAACTACATTATGAATGTTATTTGATTTTATGTAATGGCCTTCTTGTATTGTGAACATGCATTTCGTGCAATACCCCCATATGAGTGTATCCTCTCGTGTTGCTATTGCTAATTTTCTAGATTTAAGTTCTTTCACATAGTTTTCCCATTGACAAGTTTCTGGAGCATTCTTCCACTGGTCTTTTAGCTTCCATTTTCGCCATTGAAGCTCTGTCCCTTCATCCAAAAATTGTGCTATTGTCTTAGTATTCGGCTTGTTAGTGAATAGGAAAATCTCCCCTAAATCAATTTCACTGAATATTTTCTCCTGTTGTTGTCATGATTCCTCCCAAAACTGGGCAATGTCGCCTCCTCTAATTTCCCAAAAATTGTGTTCTCGGATGAGATATCTATTTAGTGCTATCAAGTTTAAAATAATGGATCCTTTAGGGGTCATTTGAACTTTTAATTTCCTTACAATAGTTAAGGAAATTTCATTCTTCTGTTCTGAGATTATTTTCCACAAATCTCTACCCCATTGTATCCATATTTACCAGAGCTTAGCTCCCATAACTTGATTCAGCAAATATGGATCTCTTAACCCCAAGCTTATCCCATGAAAGGAGAGCCCATTTACAGGCTTGTTGAGATCCTTGCCATAGGATGTTTTTAAACGTCTTAGCCATATCATTACAACAGATTTTAGGCGTTTCCAATCCAGAGATTTGATAGATGGGAATGGATTGTAAGACTGTTCTTAACATAACAACTCGACTTAGAGCATTAAGCACCTAAAATGCCCAATTTTGAATTCGAGCTTATATGCGATTAATGAGATATTTCCATCCAGAGACCTGAAGAGAATTTAGATTGAGAGGGATTCCTAAATATTTCATAGGGAAGGATCCGATGTTGAATCCCAAGGTAGGCAATAGGAATCTTTGGGAGAGAATATTAGTATTAAATATAAACACATTTTATTTGTCATTATTGATAAGAGTTCCAGAGGCTTCCATGAAATCTTTAAGAATGGATAGAATTTCCTTAGATTCTTTTAGAGTGGCTTGACAGAAGAGCATAATGTCATCTGCAAACTGCTGGTGCGAAAGTTTTAAACCTGCCCCCCAAAGATTAAGGCCTTTAAGTTGAGCTCCCTGGATCTTACTTTTAATATGTAAACCAAGGCCTTCTGCTGCAATAATGAAAAGGAAGGGGGAAAGTGGATCCCCTTGTCTTAAACCCAGGTAGCATTAAAGGGAGTTGAAGGAACTCCGTTAAGAAGAATAAAGTAATTAGGAGAAGAAATAAAAGGCATTATCCAATAGATCCATCTTAAATCAAATCCAAACACCTCAAGAATAGCTTTAAGATAATTCCACAACCTCCAGACAGGGCTCCTCTGCACGACAACAACAAATGGATAAGGTTGTGGAGGAGTACGGGGACATCTTCACCTCACCCATAGGGGTTCCTCTGCACTGTCAGGTCAAGCACCCGATTGATCTGACCCCAGGTGCGCCGCTACCCAATGGACCGATCTATCGGCACTCTGTTCTGGAGAATGATGAAATCAAGAGGCAGATTCAGGAGTTGTTGCAGAAAGGTCACATCAGACCAAGTTCATCACCCTATGACAAAGAAATGTATTCCATTGTGCAAGCCTGTCGACACTTGGTTTCACCTCCATCTCAAGAAAGAACAAAGGGGAGAAAGGCAAAAAGCCTCCGAAACCCTCCACCAATACAACCCCCACCAATACTGCCTCGACCCAGCAAAAAAACTTTGAAGTTCTGAGCAATCTTGACTCATTGGAGCACCCTATAGTCTCCTAGGCCCCCACTGATCAAGATCTGTCATTATTAAGTCAATCTTTGATTACAACCAACGCCCCAAGCACAACCTCGGATTCAATCCACGCCCAGGCACCGCAACACAAACCATAATCCTCTCCCATTCAGATTAATACCAGCCACACCTCACTGCAAACCCCTCAATGCACAGAAATGCAAACATAGCAGCCATCCTCAACCACTTCAAACAATCCTTTGGAGGAGATCCTAGGTGATCTAGATCTCCAAAAGGTCAATGAGCAATGGTCCAAACTGGGAGTCAATGCCATTCCCCAAGAACACTTGGATAAGATAGAAATGGCATACCTGCAGCTGGAATACATCAACCAAAATGCATCAAAAAGGCAATGGGGAAATAGCAACCAAATGGGCATTCAAGCCAACCTGGATTTGGATCAATACAAGCCACAAGGACCAGGAAAAAAAAGAGGGCGCAAATCCACAAGATATCAAATACAAGAACCAGGCAGACGCCTAATCAATGAAGGAAAAATCAGGGCCTTGGTCCTATCTGCTCCAAAGGTAGCTCAATGAAAATCACAACCTGGAACATCAGGGAGCTCAACAGCACCACCAAAAGAAGGATCTTGAAAAACCGCTTATTCTCGCTACACCCAGACATCATACTTCTTCAAGAATCAAAATGCTCTCCCAAAGGCACAGAGAAACTCAAAAAACTTGTTTCCAATAGTCATCACTGCATAAGCATAGATGCTATCGGGCAAGCAGGAGGGTTACTCACGTTCTGGAACAAAAGAAAATTCTTCTTGCAGAATGCTCTGTCCACCAAGCACTCGTTATCGATCATTTTCAACATGCCAGACTCAGGGAAATCGATCTGCATCACCAATGTGTATGGACCCCAACGAATCCAGGAAAAGCTGAAGATGCTGCTAGACCTGGACGAAGTCAGACAACACCATGGGGCAAACCACTGGATTTTAGGCGGAGACTACAACATGATCACCAATCTAGCAGAAAAAAAGGGAGGCTTATGAAGATTGGATAAGGACTCGGAAGCATTCAACACCTTTATTGTTGAATCCAAACTCATTGACATCCCCACAGTCAATGGTCTGCATACCTGGAATAATAAGCAAGGAGGAAACAGGCAGATATCATCAAGGCTCGATAGGTTCCTCATGTCGGAATCCATTCTGCTGCAAAATATCGACATGGAGGCCAACATTCTGCCTATCAGAGGATCTGATCACTGGCCAGTGCAGATTCACTTCACCAATTTGGATAAGCCCCACAACAGACGATTCAGATTTTAAGCCTTCTGGACAGAGCACCCATCATTCATGCAAAACATACAACGCCGGTGGACTCAAGCCACCATAAGGAGCGACAATATCATGTACATATTCCAGCAGAAGCTCAAAACAATAAAAATCAACCTCAAACGCTGGAACAAAAACACCTTTGGTGACATATTTCAAGCCAAAAAATAACTCGAGGAAAAAATGGCGAACCTCCAGCAATCTTTGATCAAAGAAGGGCCCAATGATGAAAGAATAGCTCAAGAATCAAATCTGCAAAGGCAATGGGAAGAACGCTTAAAACAAGAACAGCTGTTATGGAGGCAGAAGTCGAGGGTGCAATGGTTAAAACAGGGAGAACACAACACTAGTTTCTTCCATAAGTCAACCATCCAGCATAGAGCACATAATCGCATCCTCTCCCTCAAAAAAGCTGATGGCGATCAAGTTTATAAAAGGGAGCATATAGGATCTGAACTCAACTCTTTTTTCACTTCTCTTCTCAGCGATCCCATTCAAGATAGAACCCAAGCCATCAATGAAATTATCGCTGCCATTTCCAACTTAGTTACAGAGGAAGCATACAAGAGGAATTGCGGCAAGAGATTGAAGAAACAATGTTCAGCATGGCCACGAAAACAAGGCTCCCAGGACCGGAATGGCTACAGTAATTCTTTGAAAACATTTGGCCATTAATAAGGTTGACCTCCTTCTATTGAGAACTTTTCCACCGAAACCAAGAAAGTTTTGCACACGCCATCAATACCATTCCTCTTGTAGTTAAATACGAGACCGGTACGACTCCCGGAAACAAGTTTCGTCTATAGCCCTTTGTAATGTCCTTTAAAATCCTTTAAGCGGTAAGCTAGCAGACTTAAATACGTCCTCCCTAAGTCATTTCTCGGGGGCTCATGTGGCCTTGTTGAGAGTGAACGCCATTTTGTGTATCGACTCCAAGAGAAAAGAACATATTCACCTGCAAACTATGACCATAGAGCAACAAATACATTACATGAATGAACAATTCTTGGATGATACAAATGAACAAAACCTCCTTCTATATATAGGAGTCCATGGGGCCATAATATAATCCTAGTGGAGCCACAATGTAATCCTAGCCGACCTAACAATAATAATTTAAGGGCACAATAATAACAATATGGGGGTTACAGGGGTACAATAATAACAATAAGGGGGTTACACTAACAACAATAAGGGACTATACTAGTAATATAGGGACCTAACATACCCCTCTCCTTCAAAAAAGTGTTGTCCTCAACGCTTGAGTAGCTCTGGGTGCTTCTGTATAAAATTCTCATCCTCCCATGTAGAATATTCAGTGGGTAAGTTCTTCCACTTGATGAGATACTCTGAAATTGATCGATTCCGTAATTTTCGAGTTCTTGTTTCCGTGACCGCTTCAGGTTCCAATATCATTTTTCCTTCCTCATCAAGTTCCGGCAATATTGTTTGAACTGGAAGATTTTCACCTATAACCTTCTTTAAGCATGAAACATGGAAAACTGGATGTACTCGCGAAGAAGCAGGAAGCTCCAATTTGTATGCCATAGTACCAATCTGTTGCAACACCTTGTGAGGACCATAGTACTTTGGCGATAATTTATTATCCTTCTTAGCTTGCTTGAGGGACATTTGTTTATATGGTTGTAGCCGTAAAAATACCCAATCTCCTATATCAAAAATTCTCTCACTGCGATGTTGATCTGCCTGTTGTTTCATTCGATTTTGTGCCAAATTCAGGTTATCCTTTAAGAGTTGGAGAACTTCTTGCTGATGCTCGATGTGATCTTCCACTGCTTGAACCTTAGAATTTTCTCTTAAAGATGATGTGATGGATGGTGGATGATATCCATAAAGTGCCCTAAATGGGGTCATTTTTGCTGCAGTATGGAAGGAAGTGTTATACCACCATTCAGCAAGAGGTAACCACTTGACCCATTGTGTTTGTTTATCAGATACAAAACAACGAAGATATCCTTCCAAACATTTTTTTACTATCTCAGTTTGACCATCAGATTGAGGATGATAAGATGAGCTATGAGCTAATTGAGTACCCAAACAAGAAAATAACTCCGTCCAAAAATTTCCCCGTAAAAATGGGATCTCTATTTATATATATAAATTTAGGGGGGTTCTTAAAATTATCCCTGGTCATAACCCAACATCTTTGTGACCCATTTTTGCTACTCTTTAGAAGATAGTCTTTGTTCCAAAAAGTGTTTAAGACTATCATGATCAGTTTTTACCTTGAAGTGTCTTCCCATTAGGTAAGTTCGCCATTTCTTTAGTGCATGCGGTATTGCTAACATTTCCTTCTCATAAATAGGTTTTTGTAAATACTTTCCTTTGATTGGACGACTTTCAAAAGCAATGGGTCTTCCTTCCTGCATTAAAACAGCACCAATTCCATTTCCTGAGGCATCACATTCCACGATAAAGGTTTTTGTGAAGTCTGGCGTAGCTAAGACCGGTGCTAGGCACATTGCCTCTTTAAGATGTTCAAAGGCCTTAGTTGCTTCAGGAGTCCATGAAAATGCATCTTTCTTCAATAATGTTGTTAGAGATGCTGCTATTCTCCCATAATTCTTAACAAACTTGCGATAATAACCTGTTAACCCGAGAAATCCTCGCAACTGCTTTATTGTCTTGGGGACTTTCCATTCCTTAATGGATTTAATTTTGTTAGGGTCTACTTTAACACCCTCGTGAGATATAATATGACCCAGATATTCCACCTCTTGTACTCCAAAGAAACATTTGGATGTTTTTGCATATAATTGTTTCTCCTGCAATAGTTTGAGCACCCTGTCAACATGTTCAACATGATCCTTCCAAGACCTGCTGTAGATTAGTATATCATCAAGAAATACTAGCACAAATTTTCTAAGGAAGGGTTTGAAAATGGAATTCATCAACCCTTGAAATGTAGAAGGTGCATTGGTAAGGCCAAAAGGCATGACCAAAAATTCATAATGACCCTCATGAGTTCGAAATGATTTTTTTGGAATATCTTCAGTCTTCATTCTAATTTGATGATATCCTGAACGAAGATCCAACTTGGTAAAATAAATTGCTCCATGTAATTCATCCAATAGTTCATCAATCACAGGAATGGGAAATTTGTCTTTAATGGTGAGCTTATTGAGCTCCCTATAATCCGGACACATTCGCCATGATCCATCCTTCTTTTGTACCAATACTACAGGAGCAGAGAAAGAACTTTTACTAGGTTGAATTATACCCGCCTCTAACATTTCTGCAATCATACGTTCAATTTCGCTCTTTTGGAAGTAAGGATATCTATAAGGCCTGATGTTTGGAGGAACGCTTCCTGGAATCAAATGAATAGCATGATCATGATCACGAATAGGTGGGAGTCCTTTGGGAGTTTCAAACACCTTGGAATGATTGTCCAGGACTTGTTGGAGATCTGCAGAAATAGATGATTTTGATGTTGGAACTTCTAGTGAGCATAATTGTGCAATTACGCCTCGTTGTTCTTTCTTTAGAAGCTTTGTCATGCCATTAGAGCTTATTATCCTTCCTGGCTTCCCTTCAATACCTCGTAATTCGACTTCCTTTCCTTCTGAAAAAAAATTTCAAGAAAAGTTCTTGAAAATTAAAAGCTACCGTCCCCAAAGATTGTAACCATTGTACTCCTAGTACAACATCAGCACCTCCCATAGGAATGGAAAGAATTGGACTATTCAATACATATTCCCCCATAGTTAGCTTGATATTATGGCATTTTCCAGAGCAATTTATAGTTCCTCCATTTGCAACCATCACTTGACATTCTGGTGTTGGGTATAGGAAACAATTCAATTCCTTGGCTACCTTACAATGAATAAAATTATGGGTGCTACTGAATCAATCAACACTATTACCTTTTTCTTCTTGATATGTCCTTCTATCTTGAGAGTTTGAGGAGTGGTAATTCCTGCCAATGCATTACACGATATGGTCGGACTCATTTCTTCCTCTTCTAGGGTTGGTTCCCGGTGTATATCCTCTTCTTGTTCATTTTCTTCTTCCTCTTCACAATTTATGTAAAATAATTTCTTCTCAGCACACTTATGACCTTTAGTGTATTTTCTATCACAACTGTAGCAAAGCCCTTTTGCTCTTTTTTCTTCCAATTGTTGTGGTGTCAACCTTGTAGGTTGTGGAAATCTAGGCGTATAAACACTTCCTTCTTTATAGAATTGAGTGGTAGGCTTCCTTGTCGCCATAATTTTACATTCAACTTTTCTTGCCAACCTGAATGCCTTCTCCAATGAATCAGGTTCCAAAACACGAACTTCATGTTGGATGTTATCCTTTAGAGTACCTATGAAGAGATCAATCCTGTGTTCCTCTGGAATATCAGTTACCCTTATATTCAATTTTGGAAGTCCTCAATGTGCTGCCCCACTAAACCCTTTTGTTTGAGATTTATCAATTGGCTAAAGAAGGTGTTGCTCTTTGTATCCTCATAATGTGCTATCATTTCCTCAGTAAAAATTGACCAAGTGACAATTTTTTTACGGGAGCAAAGCCATTGATACCATACAAATGTATTTTGTTCTAAATGTAAAGTTGCAATGCGTACCTTTTGTGTGTTTTGTATGTTATGGAGATCAAAATATTGCTCCATCTGTAGTATCCATGTTACAGGATCCTTTCCATCAAACTTCCTCATATCCATCTTTGGAATATGGTGGTTCTTCCCGCCAACATTAGAGTTTGTGAAATCACAATTAACATTTATTTTGTTCTCATCATGAGGTTCTTCTACTATCTTTTCACCATTAGGAAACCTTTCTTGTATAAACTTTGTCAAACCTTCCATGTCTGCTTTTAGAAAATTCTTCATGTTTTCCATTTTCTCATCGATCTTAGCTTCCATGTCATCAATCTTAGCTTCCATGCCAACTTCCATGCCATCTATCTTAGCTTCCAAACCATTCATATTAGCTTCCACGCCTTTCTTCAAACCATCCACCTTAGTTTCCATGCCTTTCTTCAAAACTTCCATTTCATTTTTTGTTGTTCTTTGCGAGAGCGAAATTTGTTGCATTTGCTCTTGTAATTTTGATATGTCATGTTGCCATTCTTCATCTTCATGAGTCATAGTAGAGCCTTCTAAAGGCTTAATGGGTGTTGAATTATTTTTAGGGGCCATTTTAGACTCCAATATTGATATCTATTCTACAATAGGCCCTTGCAATCAATTCAACTTGATTCTTCAAACAAGACTTATGCAATTCGGAAAAAAAAAATACACACCTTTTACTTGCTTTGAGGAGCTCGATATTGAAATTGAATTATCTCTGTAATTGAAAATCTTCGATATCTGAAATTCAGCCTTGTAGTAGCCCTCTGAAGCTTCTTTCAAATGCCACAGGTCTGACCTGATTTGGATTCTCCAAGACAAAGTTGTGTCCAATCTCCCACAATGACCTAATTATGGACTGGTTTAGTAGAGAAAACTTGTAGGACTTGCCACGTGTCACTGTTTCGTCCTCTATCTTTGAAATTGATAGCCAAGAAACTACAGTCTGTGTACTTGGGACCACTTTTAACGGCACTCAAATTCACTGCACAGAGAGAGAGTTATTGAACTTTTCCCATGATCACCTCTTTGAGATGAAATTCAAGAGCCTGAAAAAGCACTACCTTCCACAGATCATATCTCCAAAAATATGGCGAACCAAGCTCTGAAATTTTTTGACGAGTTTCCTCAGGATTTCAACTTAGCACCATATGAATTTCAAATTCTGAAACTTTGTAGAAAAAAATTTATAGCGAAAATGCCACGATGACCTGTTTAGGAGCTTGAACAAAATACCTAACTTCCACAGATGATATCTCCGAAAATATTGCGAACCAAGCTCTGAAATTTTTAGAAAATCTGCCTCAGGACTTCAGCTTCATACCCTATAAATTTCAGCTTCTGAAACTTCGTAGAACAAAATTTATAGCGAAATTTCCACGATGACATGTTTGGAGTAGCGAAACCCTAGAATCCCAAGCTCTGATACCAAATGTTGTGTAACCAGCTCCAAAAAGAGAAGAAAAGAGATATCAACGCCTTATAAATGAGCCTCTTAGAGGGGGAAACCTCCAATACATTACATAAATGAAGAATTCTTGGATGATACAATTTACAAAACCTCCTTTCTATATATAGGAGTCCATGGGGCCATAATGTAATCATAGTGGGCCACAATGTAATCCTAGCCGACCTAACAATAATAATTTAAGGGCACAATAATAACAAAATGGGGGTTACAAGGGTACAATAATAACAATAAGGGGGTTACACTAACAACAATAAGGGACTATACTAGTAATATAGGGACCTAACAGGTGAACTTGGACACTTCGCCAACACTTGTCCTAGGAAGAAGGACAAAGGATCTTCTAAATCCAAGGCAGCAATAGCAAAGGATGATGGGAGTGATGATGATGTAGCCATGAGTGTTCATGAGCCACGCAAGTGGGGCGACATGGATCTGTAGAGCAATTACAGATGGAGAAGGAAAGATCCTTGAGGTGCCCAACTCTTGGATCACATACGAGCTACCCAAGCCTTAAGATGGTAGCGAGACAAGTGGAGTAGTGGGTGTGGGATATCACAGTGAAGCGGAGGGAAAAGGTGGGATGTTGTAGAGGGAGCAGTGCAGTGCAGAGGAAACAACAACGTAGAAGTAGTCGCGCAGAGGGGCTGATGGGACTTTAGTAGCATAGAGGATGCAGTGCTTACACAGTGCAGTGTTGTAGCAGCACAGTGGCTTCTAGAGGACATCATAGAGCAACAGCCAAGGGAGCTTCAATGATAAGATGTAGCCTGCCTGAATTGTTTGTCAATAATTGGGAAGAGGTCCTTTAGTTGCTTACTTCTCAGCAATTGAGTTGCAGTACAGTAGTTAGCAGTGGCAATGTTATGGGCAGCATGATCGACAAATTGAGAGGGAGTTGCAGTACAAATGTAGCAGTGTCAATGGAAATGACATGGGCAGCAGTACAGAAAGAAGCAACATAGTGGATGGAGTGCAACATTTCAAGCATCAACAGCACAGAAACCGATGCCGAGATCTTGCGCACATGGTGTGGATTTATTGTTAGATCACACTCCATGCTAAGAGGGAGTGTTGAGATTTTGA
Organism: Pinus albicaulis; assembly: GCA_034641835.2. Taxonomy (NCBI): domain Eukaryota; kingdom Viridiplantae; phylum Streptophyta; class Pinopsida; order Pinales; family Pinaceae; genus Pinus; species Pinus albicaulis. The sequence goes on along the minus strand of CM076584.1, from coordinate 597,734,905 downwards.
GGTAGCATCAGGTGTGCTCTATCCCCAAAAGTTTTTGGAGGGGTTAGGAAACATAAGACCTCCAAACCTAGAAAGCGTTTGGAGAAATTTCATCTGGTGTGTGAGATATTAAAATAATTACTTTTTTTAATGAGGGCCCTAAGTCTAACTTAGGGAATTAGAAAAATTAAAATGAATTAATTAAACACATGTGATGAAATGTTCTAAGTGATGCAGACCAGGTAGTCTTTTAATCTGAGCCATCGATAAGATATTAGATCATGGTCATTGATGTGTCAACGAGAAAAGTATAAAGGAAAGTCTTGGGGACAGTTGGAGAACACACACACAGAGTTTGAGAGATCGAATTCTTCTAACGGAGCAATGCTCGGACGAAGATCAGATCTTAGTGACTCAGAGTTACAGTGAGGGGCAGATGCAGTGATTTTCCATGAGGGCCAAGAGTACAGTGCAGAGAAAGGGCAGAAGAGACACATTGGAGACAACGTAGCAATCAGAGGGTGTGATGTAGTCCCTCAAGAGTGTGATGTGGGCCCACGTAGGGGCGGCGCAGTGTCTCCAAGAAGAAGTCCGAAATTCTGTCGGAAGTAAGGGTTTCTAAGCCAGCAGGGCCAAAACCAAGATTCGGGAGAAACATATCCACACAAAGCTAGGGTGATGTAGTATCTCTGTCCACGCTACGTAGGCTGACGTAGTAGTTGCACAGAGGCTACGCAGGGCCAGCTGGGGTTTCACCAATTGCTCATCCGGATCAACCGGGACTTGCAAGAGTGAGGTATATCTCACATTTTCTCTAATTGTCGAGGTTTTCTCTGTTGGGTTAGCCAAGTTTATGGCACCCTAGATGTACTCAGAAAATTCTTTTCACTAATAATAAACCCTCATATCCATTGCACCAGTTTTCCTGCATTGGGTTTTTTCGAGGACATTTTTCCTAAACATCTGTGTCACTTTGTCATATGACCATGTTATTTAGTAAATGATTTGTATCTCTAGGTTGTTAATTGTATTTACTTCATTGTTAGTTCTAAATATTCAGATTAATAACTTGTATTTTTAATCAAGTATTAGAAGTAAATCGATATTTAACAGTAGGGTTTCTTAGTTAAGAATTTTTCACAATCTAAAGGAATGTAATGTTGTGTCGAAGTAGTATTCATTCATGCATAGTTTATGAGTGCAAGTGATTTTATTTTTTGTCTTTCATTTGTTTTGGGCCTTAAGGGAAGGCTCTGTAGTTGATTGGGCGGAGACCTTGGAAGAGTCTGTAGCTTAGTGCACACACAACCTGCAGTTGTGTACACAGGTCGAGAAGTTGAATTTACTAAACAGATCCATCTTAGTAAAGAAGAAGAATTTTTGGGCATATTTTGTATTTATATCTGTTACGTTTTTATTTATCTGTTTGTGCGAAGTAGTTTTGATAGTGCATTTTATCTTATTTTGTAATGGGTTTATGTTTATCTGAATGTGATGAAGTAAGTAATTAGAATACATAGTGTTGTAGTAATATGCATGGTAGAATATTGGTTAAACACAGATCAGCGAAGTAGTAGCCACCTCGCACAATCCCTCAAGGCTGCAGAAACCTAGTTCTGCAACCACCCATAGCCAACTCGGGTGAGACTATGATCTACTTGCAGATCATTGTCGAAAGAGTCAGTGTCTAAGGTTTTTGTTGGTGTGAAGTACAAAGTCGAACCTGGGTCCAACCCAAATAATCCAACATCTCTCAATGAGTTGGACATGATGATGGTGTCATATTTTAATTTTAGAAACCTTGGAAAATAAGGATATTTGGTAACCCCATCCTCATAACAGTCTTTAGAGGTTGGGTGAAATCATAAGTAACACCTTCCACAATCTGAGATAGTACAAGGTGGTGGGAGGGAGTGTTACATAGTTGTATCAAAGCATTGGTTCAAACATTGGGCCTATAGGGCCAAAAATATGCCATATGAAGCAAGGGTTCAACACTTGGACTAGATTAGCCTCAAAAGAGAGCATTGATTCTGATCATTTAATTATTATATGTATGCTAACTTTAAACTTGCAAATGTTTTCCTTGCTAACCTTCGTAAAAGGTTAATTTTAAACCTACTATTGATTGTGGTTACTAACATGTTGATATGTCCTTTTGTATCTTGGAATATGTGATTTACATGGGTTTACATGTGTGAACAACATTGTATCAACATACTTCAAAGCAACAAGCTTATTGTTGGCATCACAAGGTAAAACATTAATATTTTTATGCTTGATTTAACTAATAGCTATATGTGTTTAACAACACATAAGAAGATACAATTGTAGCAAGGAATAGAGGAATGGACAACAATATGGTAAAACATAGCATGGACCAAAATAATCATGAGAAATAAGAATAAAGTTCCCTTAATGGAGTATATTCCCTTAGGAGCTTGAAATCTGAGCTAAAGAGTTACAAAGTAGAAATTGGAATGCCCCTCAGAAAATAAGAAGAACGTGAAAATCTAAACAAAATGCTACTACAAAACTTTCCCTACATGCACGGGTTGTTGTTGTTATTGGAAAATCAAAGTATTTTTAGAATATAGTTGTCTTTCCTTACTTGATCATTACTTGTGATATTATTTGGCATTTTATTACTTTTATTTCTTCTTCATCATGTAATTATAAAAAATAGTGAAGATCACAAAAAGATAAAGTACACAAGATATAGGCTCCAAGCTAGGTATAAACCCCTCCTAGGGGAAAACCTAAAAATAATACTTCTCTTCTTATAGAATCAATTCAAAATGAAACTTCCAAGACCCAAAGACCAAAGCCAAGGTTCCTCTCAAGCACCAAGTCAACCATACAATAATATCTTCTTTAAGAAAGATGAAATCTTCCAAGGTAACAAAGATAGAACCTCTTCAAAGTCTGCTCCAAGCAGGTCTCATCCTCCACCTCATATCCGCACCTTCAGCCCGCAATTCTCAGCCCTGCAATTAGCCCAAAAACCCTATATTTTTGCACACGTGGAAAGACTTAGGTGTTATTTCGGCCTTGCTTCCTTCACTTGGTCTTTCTCCTTACCTTTTTTTGCGTTGCACTTATTTTCCTTCTTCTATGATTGAAATTAAACTTGATCTGATTTATGTTCAATGAATCAAAGTTCCTTCTTATTTATAGTCTTCTTGAGGGGTCGAATAGGCTTCCTTGTGGCCGACTTCTCCTTTGTAGGGCCGACTTGGTATTGGAGGACAAATTGACTTATTAGATTCAAAAATAATTTTTTTTTTTTGTTACAATAATTCCAAATGGGTGAATGGAAAAATAGAATAGGGTGAAGGTAAATTCCACAAGGTTAAGTATAACCTAATATTTTCCATTACTAGAAAAATAGGGCGAATGAGAGGATGGTGTTTGAATTTTGCAAAGTTAAATGATTTTTTAATCTCATCTCATTAAATTCCCATGAGCTAAGTGTTTAAAACAATTATTTTAAATAAATATTGGGCTATGCATATTCAAATCCCTCTTTGTAAAAACTTTACCCAACCAAAGAAAAAAGCCCCTTAATTTTTCCCATGGGTGAAATTTTTCCCTTAAAATTTTGTATGCTAGAAAGGATACCCCAATACCCCCTACACATTTTAAAGGTGTCACTTTTGAGAATATGCCCACTCATACATAGCCATGGTAGGAAAAATTAATCAGTGACCTCCTTGTCTTGGAAACCCATAACTAAGTTTTCATAACCTCGTACTCATTATCCCATTTTTATGACTTGGTTATCCCATCAACACCCAATGATTTTAACCATACCATTGATTACTATGATCCCATCAAACCCACTATGTATTTGATTACTCCAAGCACACGTTTTACTTCCATAGTCAAGAAGAAGAATAGAAAATCTAAAATCTAAAGGCTAACGTTGAATATTTTAAGGTCCTAGACAAATATTTAAAAAATTAGAACTCTATTCGAAAGGGTAATAATTCCTAGTTGCAAGAGGAAATTGTCAAGTTGAAAGCACATTGAAAGTAAGCAATAAGAAAGCATTCAATTTGGCTAAAAATTGGTTTTAGATGAATCATATATGGAAATACATAATAGGGACTTGAAAATTAAGTTTCAAGCAACAAGGAAAGGAGTGCAGGTAATATGAATATCTCCTTTGGAGACAATTAAACTACAAATCGGTTTTGCACATTTTTTGCTCAAATTTACTTGGTTTCTTGGTTGTGCCTAGTTTTGATCGAAAGAATAATGGCTATATGTTTTTTTAAGTGAGAAAATGTAAATAATTAGCCACAAGGGAAACATCAAGGCTCTGAATTGACATTAATCTGATTGTTAGTTAATCCATTTTTACCCTATAAACCCAACTCTTATTAGAGCATTATCCCCCTTTTCACACCTTTAATGGGAAATAGAAACTTAAAGGGCCTTCAACGTAAAATTTTATTATTTATATTAATTCAAATTTTTTAAGGATTAAAAGGGACTTAATTCATATTAATTTCCACTAATGATAATTTTAATTCAGGTCTTATAATCCACATGACATTTGGTGACCCGTCTCCACAATTGACATTGTTACATATCTCTAAAGCTAAAACCGTGACATGCGTTTTCTTTCCATAACATTTTAGAAACTCTTGTGTTAATTAGGTTAGCCCCAAGTCAATTGAGATATTCACTAGACAATGACCAAAGTAGTAATCAACGTAACACCAAAATGTAGTGTTCAAATAGTAATCAACGTAACACCAAAACGTAGTGTTCAAAATGTAGGGTTTGCAAAACAAATTTTCCAAATCATCTTGACGACAAATGATTGCAGTTCATGTGGTTGAGTTTGATTATAAAGATGTAAGGGAACCCATATGGATTAACCATTTTTGTTTGTTATTATATGTTTTGATTACTTCCAGGCATAGAGATGGGATTCTTGGAATCCACATACATGTCATATCTATCATGTAAAAAATTATATAATTTGACCCTTGTGCACTATAGAGGGTTGATCTATCAAAGAATAATTAGATTAAAATGTTTTAATTTTGATTCAATCCATTCAGTCTAGCACTTATGTCTTTTTATGTACCCTTGAGATATTATTGTGGTTTGATTGAGTTGTACAAATTCTATTTTTTATGTTCTTTGTGATATGATTGTGGTTTTATTGAGTAATACAAAGTATATTTTCTAGTGTTATTTGTGATATGATTGTGGTTAGATCCTATGAATAATTTAGCTTCTCTTCAAGAAAAATGAGTTGGTTGGGAAGGGCCAACCAACTCCACCAAATTACCATTGTTTTCATTCCTTTTGTACGGTATCTATTTTTGTTTCAATTATAGATTGTATGATAAACTATCTTGGTTGCAACTAGATTGTCCACTAATTCCTTTTCATGATGAGGATGTGTGATTATTCTTTAATAGCCAAATTATGTATTGATCACTAACATATTGACTAGATTACATATTAAGAGTTGTAACTAGACTATGTAACAATTTTCTTGATGAAAATATTGTGTAGTTAACCTTCTTAATAACCAAATTGTTTCTTGATCCTCTACAGTGTGACAAAATTACATATCAATCATTGAACTAGCTTTAAATTGGCTCCATCCCTTTTGATATATGATCATATTTTTGATTTGATATCCCTTGGTTTCATAAACATATCTGTGTTCTCACTTTCTAATTTATAATTACCTATTTCCAATTAAATTTCATGGAATACAATGATGCTTTTCTTTGGTCATTACTTACAATTGATTTATGTTAGGTCCCTATAATACTAGTATATCTCCCTTATTGTTATTTTTAGTGTGTCCCCCTTATTATTATTGGTGTGACCCATAGAAGCTCACTATTGTTTTTGTTCTCCCCTTACATTATTATTTTTATGTACGCTTTGATTCTATTATGACCCCGTGGACTCCTATATATACCACAGAGGTCTTGTCATTGGTATCATCGAAGAATTATTCATTTATGTGATGTAAAGGAGGTTTCCCCCTCGAAGAGACTAATTTTAAAGTCGTTGGTGTATATTTTCTTCTATTTTTTTATTTGGTTGCATAACATTTGGTATTAGAGGTTTGGATTCTAGGGTTTCACTGCTTCAAACATGCCATCTTGGAATTTTTTATATAATGTTTTTATATGATACTTCAGAAGCCTAAATTTTAACCATGTGGAGAAGAAATCTTGGTGAACTTCGTGTAAAAATTCCAGATCTTGGTTCGCTATAATTTATTATATGTGGTCCGAAGAAGTTAGGGTTTTTGCATGCTCCATAATTCAGTCTCAAACAAGTGACCTAGGGAAAATCTTCAATACTTTATCTACAAGCATCATATTTGAATTTAGTCAAAAGTCACTGAAAGTGCATAGAATTTAGCTTTTCATGTATAAGTTTTAGGGCCAAAGGTTGAAACATTGGCACGTGGCATTCCGTACAAGTTCGCTATGGTAAACAAGTCCATAAGCAAGGCATCGTGGGGGATTGGACATAAATTTATATTGAAGGATCCAATCTTAGTCCAACTTATGGTGTTGGAAAGAATAATCAGATGGCTACCATGGGAAAAAACTTCTGACCTTGGAGAGATGAAATTACAAACATTCAACAATTTCAATATTGAGCTCCTAAAATCAAGAAAAAGGTGTGTATATTTTTTTAATAAATTGTTTGAAGTGATTCAAAGAGAATAGTGAAGCATATAAATCATTATTTGGTCCCAATATGCCTCATAAAAATAAAATGGATACACATAGTAAGGAAATAGAAAAATTTAGTATGACGCATGAAGAAGAGGAATAAATTCAACATGATATATCAAAATTATGAGACCAAGTGCAACAAATTTCGCTTTTGCAAAAAGTAACCAAAAATGAAGTAGAAGCTAAGATGGATGGTTTGAATAATGGTTTAAAATAAAACATGGAAGAAATGATGAATGCCAAGATAAACGTTTTTAAGGATGGTTTAAAAACAAAAATAAAAATGGACCTAGAAGGTTTGAAGGATGGTTTGACAAAGTTCCTACAAGAAATTATTCCTAGTGGTGACAATGAACTCCATGAAAATCACGATGAGGAAAAAAGGAATAAAAATTATGATTTTAGAGACTCTAATAGTGGGTTGAAGACTAACCACATTCTAAATATCAATATGAGGAATTTTGATGGAAAGGATTTGGTAACATGGATTTTTGGCTTGAGGGGTCCTGACCCAGGTTTAGAGTTGAGGTTAACCAAAAAAACCCTCTTACGATTGGCCCTTTCGGTAGTAACCTACTTGCGCAAGTCAGAGTCTCACCCGAATCAGTATGGGGGTGTGTTGGAACTAGGTTTCCACACCCTGAGAGAGAATTAAATGATGTGGGTGCCTTTAGATCTAAAACAACCATGAATATACCTCTGCAATAGAAGCCCTAACCAGAGAACCCTACCCAAAAAAATTTAGGTCAATTATACATAACACCTTGCGCGCAGGCTAAAATAGAGTCTGAAATCCATGTAATAACCCTTAACACATATTATTAGAGCCCAACAGTACTCGATCTATTAATAATCATTCATCTAAATCCAGAAACAGTTGCACAATCGATCTGAATACAGATAACACAATAATCGGAAATAGCATACAGAAACGATGATAAAGAAAATAACATATGCATTTCATACTCAAATATCAGCCAAAACAGTTCTTCATTTATTAACAATTCAGATATTCCTTACAAAACCTTCAGTTCACCCTCTTGCACAGCCAGCGAGGTCTACACACAGCGAGACTAAGGACTCCATGCACACATCCAATGGGGTCTGCACACAGCAAGACTAAGGTCTCCACGCACACAGCCAACGGGGTCTACACACAGCAAGACTAAGGTCTCCGTATACACAGCTAGCGGGGTCTGCAGACAACAAGACTAAGGTCTTCGCGCACACAGTGAGAAGGAGCATTTTAACTTAGAAAAATCCATTAGAATACCAAAGTACAGTCAGATCTCAATCATCAATAACATTTATGTCTACTATCAACTTGATCTAGACTCTTATTTATACTTTTAGCCTGCACTCATATAAGCTCCGCAAAGCATGGTTTGCGGCCCCTAGTTCTACCCTTTTACCCATTACTACTCATGAGGAGCTTATTGGGGAAAAATAATTGTCTGTCATTTAATTTGTCAACCCGGGGGTTTCGTAAGCTTGCAAAGAATGCATGCACTATATGTGCTAGAAATTATCTTTTAGTTTAGATCAATCTAAATACAAAATAACGAAAACCAATTCATCTAATCTATGAAATAAAATAATGAAAATGAAATTCATCTAATATATGAAATCAGATAATGAAAATTAAATTAAACTAACCTATGAAATCAAGTAACGAAAATAAAGAAAGCAAATTCAAAAGAAAATATAGTGCGCGCAATCATACTTGCAGGAATTGAAATTTAAATCTAAGAAATCATTTCAAAACATGTAAGGGAAAACAACTAATGTATATTTAGTTACTCCAGCATTCAATATGAAGTGTCACCTTCTTGAGATGATGTTAAGTAACCAACTATACCTAATGATCTCAAAAATCAAGTAAAGTATGCAAAGGGAAAAACTCAATAATTGCATGAATTAAATATTCAATCATTCAGTCTAGAAATATGATAAAATCAGCTTCTTGGAATGACATTTAGGAACATTAGTGATGAAATTAAATGAGGATCTAAAGAAAATGTAAAAAACATGTAAAGTTAGCTAATGTATGTTTTGATTTACTCCAACATTCAATATGAAGTATTAACCTCTTGAGATGTTGTGTAAGAAATCAATTATACCTTAGTTTCTAAGTTCCTAGAAAGCAAGTAAAATGTGTAGAGGAAAGACTCAATAACTGTATGAATTATACATTCAATCATTTAGTTTGGAATCGTCATCTTGAAATGACCTTTAAGAACATCCATTGATACAATTAATTGATATTTCTAATCTAGGAAAGCAAATGAAAAAACAGTAAAAGAAACTATATAATTGTGAATTCTTATTGTTTCAAACTTAGTTCAATTTGAAAATAGAAAGATCTATCCTCACTGTTAGTCATCAATAATTTTTGCTATTTGTAGATGACTAAATATTGATCCTAGATTTTTAAAAACAATATTAATGAATATTGTGAGTTTTAGAAATCTCACTGCCTTCATTATCCTTAAACCAAATTTTTCACTATTCTAATACTCTGCCATTCCATGGTTAGACTACCACTCCTAAAAGACCCCTCATGGGCTCATTCCACTCATCTTTATCCTATTTTCCCACCCATAACCTCAGCACTCTATTTTTCTCATGCTTCACCCCTCTACTTTCCATCTAGGATTACCAATCAGCCTGCTCTTTCCCATATTCACCAGATGCCCCAAACATTGATAGTCTCAAAACTATCTCTGTAGGTGTAATATTCCAAAATTTGCACACAACGATTTGGAATATTAGATTTTGGTGTTTTCACTTAGGAGAGGAATAAATGGGTAAGGAGGCCCATGAACAATAAGAATGTGAATAAATTCCACCTTAATGAGGAAGGAGATTACCTTAGGAGCTGAATTTTACACTTTCAGGTGTGAAAAAGGGCAGAATAGATGTGGACAGACTCAAGTTTGACTAAGTCAACATGCATTCTTGAGGAGGAAGAGATCACCCAAGTAAACTAGCTCAATGTGAACAAGGATCATCTAGACACACATAAGAAGAGATGGATTGAAGACCCCTCAGTGTGAAAGGAGGCAATACAAGTGAACTAGTTCCAGTTGACCAAGTCAACAATGCTGCTAGAAGAGGAGGGAAGCCAACAAGGACAGCGCAATTTTGAAGGAGGAATCTTCATTAGGAAGTCACATCAGCAATGTGTGGGGTCTAGGGTGAGGAGGCTCACCAAGGATAAAAAGGAGGGCATAGAAGCAAGGAGATGATTCAATATTCAGCTATCTTTGTTCTTTTGACTACTTGCATGCTTCAGCTATATAGCTGTGGTTGTAGCACTGTTTAGTGCAAGGAATTCTCATGCGGGAATTCCATCCTCTTCTTTGGATCAGCTTGATTAATGGATCTAAAGGGAAGGTTCAGGGCTTCAATTTCATCATCTGGCTTAGGGCCAATCATCCATCTACATCTACAGTGCAATTACCTTGAGAAACTATGTCTTTTATGCAGATGCAGCAGCAGTAGGGTTGAACCCCTAGATTTTGTACTAGTGTTTGATGAGGAGGTGTTTATTTCCCTCCGGGAAGTCTAACAAGGAGGGCCTTGGCCATTTTTCTGTATTGATTGGTTATTTTTGTTGTATTCATTCATGTCAAATACAGAGCTGTAGTAAACTACATTATTTTCTGCAGTGCTACTTTTAATACATGTATAATGCCGGAAACCCTTGCCAGGTGTCTTATTCTTTGTGTAAAAGAGGTTAAACCTCCATTTCTCTAATTTTTTATTAATATAATCTCTAGATAAATATTATTTCATCATTTTCTGTAGAAAACCTCATGGTAATTACGCTCTCACAGTCTTCAGAAATTCTGTTGTAGAGAATTCATGGGATCGGGGTGTTTATAAGCTATCTTGAGCTGGGGAGATCTGTTTAGTGTAGCTAGATTCATTTGTTTCACCTCCAATTCTTCAAGTGGGTTGTATATTGTCTAAACTAAGGGATCCAAGTCCCAGTATCCATTTTTATTGCATTATTTGCTGAAGACAGTTGTTTTATGCCCTATATCACTGCATTTCCCCACTTGGGAAGGAGGATATAGGCCATATTCTTGCTGAGGTTCTTACATCTTCTGGTGAGATGTTATTTTACATATAATGATATTTTCTACATTTCCATGCTCATGATTTTTTGAAGCTCCAACTCTAGAATATCTTAAGATACTCCATTTGTTGTAAAAAATCTGAATTTTGGGATATTATAGTGGTATCAGAGCTACCATCTTGGCTCAGCCTGTGGATTTCAGATCCAATTAGTAGATAAGAATAAGAGGAGAAAAAAATTATTGAGAGGATGAGATTACTCTCATCGATCTTCAGATCTAAGCGAAAAGAAGAGAAATGCATTGAAACACCAAGAGGGTTTCAAGGAGGAAAAAGCTGCAGTGAGACCTCTAGAGGGTTTCAAGAGGAAGAAGAAGTTGCATGCACTTCCTGTTCTCATAGAGGAAGTGGAGAGCAAGAATACCACTTAGAACATGAGATCCTAAGTGGATATTTGGAATAATACAAGTGCCAACCTAGGACTGTCAAAGAGATCCTAGATCTTCCTCAGTTTATCCAACTGAGAGAGGAAAGAAGGCCATGCAACAACAGGATGATAAGGGCAACAGATTCCAATTGTCTACCTTTGATGGGTCACCCGTATGTATAGCAGAATCTTGGTTGATGAGGTTAAAATCATTTTTTCTACTACATCTAGTGGTGGAAAAAGAGGTTGTGGAGATCTCGGTGCTGCACTTGGAGGGTAAGGCAAGGTCTTGGTGGTTCAGCCAGGTGAATCATGCAAGGGTGTCTACTTTTGTAGACTTCTCTCAAGAAGTGATCAGGAGATTTGACAGTAAGAAGGGAACCTCATCTCCACTTGAGGAGACGTTTACCAGCGCTGTCACATTCATGAAGGGGCATCCATCCATAGCTGTAGTTGGATCAGCCAACAAATTGAAGGGAGGGACTCTTGCAGCCATACAAGATGTTCCAAAGGCTCACCAAGGTATGCATAAATTTCCATTTCCCATCATTTCAGAAAATCTTATGGGAGACTTTGGAAATTTTTCCTCACATGGTCCAGGATCAAAACACATTGCTGATGAGGAGCAACAAGTTTTCACGGCGCTGTGCAACTTTGGCTTGATCCAAGAAGGAATAAGCATTCATCCCTTTGCTCCTTTATTGACTTTCATGCAGCATGAGGTGTTAGAATGCAAGATTGTGGAGGGCATGTTGAGTGTTGTAGCACTTTCTGATGTTGTTTTACCTTCAGCAGATTTGGATCCTTTTGGATTCAAGAGACTGGTTGATGAGAGGTCTTTTCTAAAATATCTCCAAGGGATTACATCTCAACTTCCCATGAGGTGTAAGGAGGAAGAATTGCTTTGGGAGATTGGTAGTCTCCATTGGGGAGACACCAAAGGGGAAAATGACTAGAGGCATCCACACTTGGATGAATGGAGGTGGATGTAGGGAAAGAGGTTGGTGAGCCACTTGCAGATCGATGACACAAGGCAGCAAGAAGAAAATCTGCGCTGGCTACTCTTGATAGAGTTTGGCCATCTTGAGATTTGACAGTAAGAAGGGAACCTCATCTCCACTTGAGGAGACCTTTACCAACATTGTCACATTCATGAAGGGGCAGCCATCCATAGTATTAGTTGGATCAGCCAACAAATTGAAGGGAGGGACTCTTGCAGCCATACAAGATGTTCCAAAGGCTCACCAAGGTATGCATAAATTTCCATTTCCCATCATTTCAGAAAATCTTATGGGAGACTTTGGAAATTTGTCCTCACATGGTCCAGGATCAAAACACATTGCTGATGAGGAGCAAAAAGTTTGCACAGCGCTGTGCAACTTTGGCTTGATCCAAGAAGGAATAAACATTCATCCCTTTGCTCCTTTATTGATTTTCATGCAACATGAGGTGTTAGAATGCAAGATTGTGGAGGGCATGTTGAGTGTTTTACCACTTTCTGATGTTGTTTTACCTTCAGCAGATTTGGATCCTTTTGGATTCAAGATACTAGTTGATGAGAGGCATTTTCTAAAATATCTCCAAGGGATTACATCTCAACTTCCCATGAGGCATAAGGAGGAAGAATTGCTTTGGGAGATTGGTAGTCTCCATTGGGGAGACACCAAAGGGGAAAATGATTGGAGGCATCCACACTTGGATGAATGGAGGTGGATGGAGGGCAAGAGGTTGGTGAGCCACTTACAGATCTATGACACAGGGCAGCAAGAAGCAAAGCTGCGCTGGCTACTCTTGAGAGAGTTTGGCCATCTTGGATCATACTCTTTGTCAAAGGGTATGTGGTGGATAGAGGCATGGCATGGCACCCATATAATGGAACAACAAAAAACTTGTTTGTATGGGCATCATACAAGATAACCATCATGATCTTATTGTATGGCTTATATGAGGGAGAGATGAGGGAGCAGCAAGATGTGTTGTTGCTGTGGTTACACTTGGGGGAGTATGGGTAGAAATTTTCCCATACTTTGCATGATATTTCCAGAGATAAGGGAGGCACATTCATGATGCAAGGAGGCTACCCTTCAACATTGGAGGATTATGAGAGGAAGAAGATCTTCTCACATAGAAGCATGATGGTCGATGGATTTGGCATGTGGAATGTTAAGAGAAGAAGTCATGGAGTGACAAGAGCCTTGTTACTAAGGCCTACAGCGTTGTCACTTGAGAGCATGTTTCTATTGATGGAGTGTTCCAAAGGGTGTGTGCACCCCCTCCTTTCATAGATTTTTATGAGAATATTCTCATGGGAGGACACACTCATGGATCTCACCTTCAGCTCACACATGATGCATGATAAGAAATACATTTATGTGCTTGTTGATTACTCTATTGAGCATTTTTATTTTCTCACCATATGTAAACAGTGCATTGCTTCACAAGAGAGCAAGATTATTTATGGGTTTCATGGTCACTTTAGGGCCAAATTTTGTAAGGTTGATAACCCATTTCCACATGACTTTGGGCAAGTGTATTTTTTTTTTGTTTATGTACAGCTGATATACAGTTCTGCTTGCTATCTTATAGTATATGAGCAAACATATTCAGCTGGTAGCTCATTGGAAAACAACTTGCCACATGATGTTCTAAATCAGTAGTTGGAAAGACTGCGTTGTATCCACCAAGTAGACCATGCGTATCATCCTCACTTGCACATAACCTTCAACAACTTTATGATTTGGATGACATATGGTAGTGATGTGCCATTCACTTTGAATGGAATGGTTTGGGCTATCATGATCCATAGTTTTGGAGAGGGGATCTTTGAAGATTCAATCTTTCTATTGCCACTTGAGGGAAACTTGTTTGCAGCCCATGATCAGCATGCACTCTACACTTATGATGAGTGGAGTGGAAGACAGTGTGGGGTAGGCTATCATGTCTACCATGTTCATATTTTCATCCCACCTATTCTACATGAGCCCAAGGTGGAAGAGATCCTTCATGAGTTGTCATCCGGGAGGGTGACTCATTTTGTTTGGTTGATAGCTTGGGGAGGGGAGATTCAAATGGGGATGATGAATCCCAATCTATATCAGCCCTCATGCCTCCATAGGACCTTCAAATAGCCCATTTTTTCCTCCATGGATGTTTCACTATCACATGATGTCATCTATTTGGAATGTTCACCAGAGGACAGTGTATATACTTGGGAGGGGCAGCTTGGAGATGTGTTGATGGAACAACACCTTGATCCTTGGGAAGTCTTATCATATGAGGATGCTACAGGGGGGGAAGAGAAGTTTCTTCAATCCTATCTTTGCAGTTGCTTGAGGACAAGAAAAATTTGAGAGGGGAGGACTGTAATATTCCAAAATTTGCACACAGCAATTTGGAATATTAGATTTTGTTGTTTTCACTTAGGAGAGGAATAAATGGGTAAGGAGGCCCATGAACAATAATAATGTGAATAAATTCCACCTTAATGAGGAATTATATTACCTTAGGAGCTGAATTATACACTTTCAGGTGTGAACAAGGGCAGAATACATGTGGACAAAGTCAAGTTTGACTAAGTCAACATGCATTCTTGAGGAGGAAGATATCACCCAAGTAAACTAGCTCAGTGTGAACAAGGATCAGCCAGACACACATAAGAAGATTTGGATTTAAGACCCCTCAGTGTGAAAGGAGGAAATACAGGTGAACTAGTTCCAGTTGATTAAGTCAACAGCGCTGCTAGAAGAGGAGGGAAGCCAACAAGGACATCGCAGTTTTTAAGGAGGAATCTTCTCTAGGAAGTCACCTCAACAATGTGTGGGGTATAGGGTGAGGAGGCCCACCAAGGATAAAAAGGATGACATAGCAGCAAGGAGATGATTCAGTATTCATATATCTTTGGTCTTTTGACTACTTGCATGCTTCAACTGTTTAGTTGTGGTTGCAGCACTGTTTAGTGCAAGGAATTCTCATGCAGGAATTCCATCCTCTTCTTTGGATAATCTTGCTTAAGGGATCTAAAGGGAAGGTTCAGGGCTTCAATTTCATCATCTGGCTTATGGCCAATTAGCCATCTACATATACAACATAGTTACCTTCAAAAACTGCAACTTTTATGCAAATGCAGTAGCAGCAGGGTTGAACCCCTAGATTTTGTACTAGTGTTTGAGGAGGAGGTGTTTATTTCCCTCCGAGAAGTCTAACAAGGAGGGCCTTGGCAATTTTTCTATATTGATTAGTTATTTATGTTGTATTCAGTCATTTCAAATATGGATTTATAGTAAACTCCATTATTTTCTGCAGTGCTTCTTTTTATACATGTATAATGCCAGAAACCCTTGTTGGGTGTCTTATTCTTTGTGTAAAAGAGGTTAAACCTCCATTTCTCTACTGTTTGATTAATATAATCTCTATATCAGTATTATTTCATCATTTTTTGTAGAAACCATCATGGGAATTACGCTGTCATAGTCTTCAGAAATTCTGTTGTAGAGAAGTCATGGGATCGGGGTGTTTATAAGCTACCTTGAGCTGGGGAGATATGTTTAGTGTAGCTAGATTCATTTGTTTCACCTAAAATTCTACAAGTGGGTTGCATATTATCTAAAATAAAGGATTTAAGCCCTAGTATCCACTGTTATTTCGCTATTTGCTGAAGACAGTTGTTTTATGCCCTATATCACTTCATTTCCCCACTTGGGAAGGAGGATATAGGCCATATTATTGCTGAGATTCTTACATCTTCTGGTGAGATGTTATTTTACATCTAATGAGATTTTCTAAATTTCCATTCTCATGATTTTCTGAAGCTCCAACTCTGGAATATATTAAGATATTCCATTTGTTGTAGAAAATCCCAATTTTGGGATATTACAGTAGGATATTTAGATAAATAAAGTACATTGTACTTTGGATCTTCAATACATCAATTTTTCAAAAACTCTGTTTGTTACACTTGAAGACCCCAAGCCAAATTTCAGTCAAAGACAAAGTCAAAGGAGCCTCCCACTAGGTCACTAGGGTTTCATAGGTTGTCGGGTTATCCTTAGGGTTTTTGAGCTCTTCTTTTCCTATGCTAGAGGCTGTTTCAAATGAAAGACAATATCAGCACATGGTTGTCCAAGAAAAATCACAAATTTTCCTAAGAAGACCACCTTATCAAGTTCAAGTTCCGCAAAGGGCAACTGTGCATTTTAACATTTCTGCGGGAGTGTTAAAGTGACTATCAACAGAAAATTAGTAAGGTAAGAGGCTTGCACTTCAATGAAGACATTCACAACAAAGATAGAGGGAGCAGTTTGTGTTCAAGGTAAATCAAGTTTCCTAAGACTTATTGGGCCAGCAGTGTGCCAAGCAAGAATCCAATGCAGAAAAACACATGGAGGAGGCAAACCAAGAGAACCAAACATGGAATAAATTTATTAGAAATTATAAATGAAAAATGGAAAAAGGTGAGGTGAACTGTACATAAGTGAATGAACTTGAAAGGGCTATATAGAACTTAGAAGAAAACACTGATAATTGTCCTCAAGCATCCTAGAAACCTAGGATTTTGGTAAGGTGATCAAAGAAGATGAAAGGGTAAGTTTGGACTCCATAATGAAAGCAAAGGGTTCCTGAAAATATCACTATTTGCAAAGATTCCAAACTCATCCCAAGGAGTTTGTCATGCCAAAGATGGTCAAAAGAGGTAAAATGAAGATGCCAGGCTTCCATCA
This sequence comes from Pinus albicaulis, assembly GCA_034641835.2. NCBI lineage: Eukaryota > Viridiplantae > Streptophyta > Pinopsida > Pinales > Pinaceae > Pinus > Pinus albicaulis. Next base: position 597,717,968 of record CM076584.1, on the reverse strand, counting down.
TGACAGCGGAAATAATATTTTAAGGGGCTACTCTGTATATCATCCCAGAGCTTGCCAAGATGAGATTCCTCACTGTCTCAAAGGACAAATAAGTAAAGAACATCCGTGATAAGGGAAGAAACCATGTTTCAAGTCGCCAACACTCTGAAATGTCAAAAGGGGTAAAATACTTGATTGCAACTTCACAATGCAAGCAAAAAGGAGTTTTGACAGTGTTTCTATAACAAATCCCTCAATAGGTTTCAAAATGGTATAGAAGGTAGTTTTTAGGGTTCTGATATGTCAATATGGGTAAAACAGATCCCCAGGCTAAAAAATGACTCTTTCATGTTTCCAGCAAGCTTCCACCAAAAAGGAAAAAGAGCCACTTAAAATTTTTCAAGCCACCTATAGCAAAAAAAGTTAAAGAAATATCAGTGAAAAAGTGACAGAGGCTAAAAAACATTAGCAAAGTGGGTTCTCAAACTTTCATTTATTTTCCTAGGCTATAAAGGGGCATTTTTTCTATCATTTGGCTTATTATTCACTTGCAAAGCATTAAAAAAACCTTCAAGGAGAAAAATCCGAGTTTCCAGTCAAATTTCAGGCAAGTTACCCAGCGCTGCACGTTCAGGCGGGCGCTACGCGTTCAGTTCCCGGTGCTACGCGTTGAGAAGATTTTTTAGTTCAAAATTTCACTGTGCTGTGCTTTCAGGGACACATGTTGTGCATTCGTGCAGGCACTACTCGTTCGCCCAGGAAAGCCCGGCAGGCAGAAAATCGTACAGGCGCTATGCGTTGGGGAGCCCGACACCCAGGAACACGTGCAGGCGCTACGCATTGGTCAGGGAGGACCCGACTCTATGTGTAGGCATTGTGCCTTCGCCTGGATTTTTTCCTCCACCCGCAAATTCCAAAAAACAACAAAAGAACTCCTTCAAGTTGCTATAATAGGACTTTCAAGGGCATTAAAGTTTGTAGGTGGATGTCATGTTTTTCTCCTCCATTGAATTTGATGATTTAATGTTAAAGGAAATTGACCAAACCCTAAGGATTAGAAACCCTAACTCTTCATGCTAAAAACCCTCTTTCAACCTCCATCATCTACAAACAATAATTTATCAGTCAAGTAGGGTATGAACTAGTGTGGTTGCAGTGATTTGAAGTTGACCATCCATCAAGGCTTAAAACGCTCTTTCATACACTCACACCTTCATTTATCCCTCTCACTCATTAAAAGGCTTCCCTTTCATCATCATTCCAATTCCTTTCTCATACCAGCCTCACAAGCAGAGTTAGGGTTTCCAAAGGAAAAATTGTCAAAAATGTCAAGGGAAGAAGAAAATGATAATGGTGACGGTCATGACAAGTGAAATCAGTGAGAATGGTAGAGATAAAGACAGTAAAGGAAAGAGAAATAAGGCTAGCATGGAGAGTGTAAATGAGGCAGAAAACATGGAAACAAAGGACAGTGGAACAAATACTGATAAGGCACAAGTCAGTGGATAAGGTGAGTACAAAAATGAATATAATAACAACAGATATATCAGTAAGAAAGTAAAGACAATGAGGCCCAAAGTGGGAATGATGATGGTGCAAAGAGTAGTGCATATGAAGAGGAAAGCAGCAATCATGATGATCATGATATCAGTGGAGATAATGATGATGATGAGGATGATGTTGACTTTGATCAAAACAGCAAGGATAGCAGAGATGATATTGAACACAAAGAGGCCCATGGTAGTGGTGATGCCAATGAGGAAAGCAGCCATGAAAACCATAAGGACAGCATGGGTATCATTGAGAATGACAGTCAATATGGCAAACATGATGAAGCACCTAGCAGTGGTGATGAGAGCCATGTAGAAAGCATTATAGCAGTAAAGGCAATGAGCCTAAAAGCAACAAGGCAAACATCAGCAAGAGGAATAAGGCCTATGAAGAATATGGTAAGACCAATGAAGCTAAAGACAAATAAACTTTGAAAACATGGTTGATCCATCCCTACAAGCATCTCAAACACCATGAGGGAGATAAATCTAAATTTTGGGAACTTTTTGGAAATTTTAGATTTTTGCTGATATTAAGAGCCGAAAGCACAGCACCCTTGGCGCTACGCTTTTCCTAAAAGCATCCTCAGGAGGAAAATTTTACATTTTTGGAATCCTTAGCTCAATTACAGCATGCTCACCAAATTTTAGGTCATTTGGAGCAGGTTTGGTCCCTCAAAAGGCCCAAAAACACCCCACGTTTCACCTTTCTCCTAGTTTTCAAAGTTGGCACTGCGCCTTGAGCAGCCTTGGGAGATCTACTTTTTAAACCATTTAATGGAGCCCAATCAGAAAACCAAGGCCATATTTGGAAATCAGACCCAACAGTCTTTCCAACAAGCCATCACAGAGCCAATTCTGACATCGAGAAGGCCATCAAAACTTGGCTGCAAGTGGACCCAGTTTTCCTGTGCCGCTGCTACGCCTTCAGACCTCACTACTGCCATTTTGTGCAAAAAGTCAACAAAAGACACTCATTTATGGAAAAGAGATATTTTAGTGTTTTTTGGGGAAAATTACTCCAAATTTACGTGTTAGGAGTTATTTTTTCATTTATTTCATGAGATATTTTTTGTCTTGGGCCTTGCATGATCTCTTAAACATAAATGAAATTTATGGGTATTTTTGACATTTTCAAACCCTAGTTAGAGTTTTTTCCCTCCTTTTATAGATAAATAGAGCATGAGGGCCTTATTGTAAAAGGTTGGAATTTTATGACTCTTAAGAGAAATACATGGTTTTTTGGAGATTGAAGAGAAATTGATGTTGTGGAGTTTATGGATGGCCTGTTTTGATTAATGATGGAGAAGGCTTGCTTGCAGGATCCCTGAACATGGTTAATGGTGATGTGTCTATATTCAGTTCTTGTTTTCTTATGTATCATTTTGTTACATCCTTCTATGTTGCAGTAGGAAAAAAAATTTAGACTAAGAAATGTTGTTCAGAGGTACCTTAGCTTTGTTTGTCCTTATTTCTTTTATGTTTTCCTTTGCTAGGTCAGTTTAGAGAATTCTTAGTTGCTCTCTAGACCCACTCAAGCTTATTTATCTTATGAATTATACAATACAGTAAATATCAAGATGTTTTATGGTTAGCCCTTCTTGTTTGATGTTACTTAAACATTGTTCTTAAGATCTTTCTTTGAAGTTTCACTGATTAGGTTTTTCCAAAGAGGTTATGTTTTGATCATGCCCTTTTTTCATCCTTGAAAGGTTGCTTTGGAGGTCTTTATGGTTGTGATAAATTATGTTTAGGAGTTCCCTCTTCCTTGATCTATGTTATATGTCTATCTTAAATGTTTTCTAATCTTGAAGGTGAAATCATTAGAATTTTTACAATTTTCTTGCCTTCTATGGTTCACTGGATTGTTTGTCTTAAATACTTATTTTCTTGAGTTTAATCAAAGAGTTATTGGTTTGCCCTGTCTTATGATTACTTCTTTATGGTGAATAGTGTTAAAGGCCCTTCTTGTTAAAGTATTTGACAGAGGATTCTTAACTACCCTTTGCCCTACTTTGTTCATAAATTTGGTGTTCATTTCATCTCACACAAACCTTGAAGATCCAATTGACCATGTTATATTTTCCCTGTGATGCACCCTAATTCATTGTTGAACTTTCCATGACCTTTTGTAGACTCCATATCCCAATGACTTGATGATATCTCACTCCATCTACTCTTCTTAATCATCTACCCAACCAAAACAAACAAACAAACCCTAAACTTAACAACTAGCCTAAAATCAAACCTTAAAAGCAAATTAGTTCACATCCTTTGCATAAAATAGAGAGAGACCTCTCTTAATCCAGGAAGGATAGGTCCTAGGATTCCAAAGACTGGTCTGTTGTTACCCATGTTCATTTGTTCACACCAATCTAACAAATTACAGGGACCTAACATAATGGCGATCATGGTGGGACCTTCTGAGTTAGTGACAGACTAGGTACTCCTTAGGACCTCAGTAAACCCACAAACATCCTTAGATTGGTATTCAGTTGTTGATGGTGGACAACAAGTACATCCTTAAAATAGTAAACATCCTCCACTTGGCGACTCCAATGGTCTTCAGTAGCCCTATTGACCCCACTAGTTCTCATAGACTCCCCTGGGAATGCATTGAGCAATCCTAATCATGTTGATGGTGGACAAAAAAGTTGAAATCATCCACCTGGAAAATCCACAACTCTCAATAGACCTAATGAATCCACTGGTAGAGAACTTTAGATTGGTTGAAAAGATTCAGTGAACCTTTATGATTTACAAACATGGATCCAAGGATATAAAGGAGATATGCTCCAATGAATAGAGATCACATCCCGGGATTCCCACACAAATTTCCTCAGATAAATTGTGACAAAAACCTGCCTACGTTTCAAGATGAAAATTTTGATGACCCTTTGTTACACCTCATCAAGCTTCATATCCATGTATGGGGGTTAAAAGTTGAATGGCATGAGGACTGCCTTATGCAGATTTTCATGCTAACATTAGAAGGGAAGTCAAGAGAATGGTATGAAAGTCTAAAACCTGGTAGCTTGTTTTCCTTAAAGGATATCCACAAGGCATTTTATGAGAATTATAAAAAAATTCCCCATCCTTATCGTTGGCTAAAAATTGTTGTGATCAATCTTAGGATATCATATAGTACCTTATAGATAGTGATGAATATTTTGGAAATTTTCATCCTCAAGATCTCTCAGCAGCAATCCATGAATTTCATTCTCAAGATAACTATCATGATAGCCAACAAGATTGGGTTTAGGATGAAATCCATAATGAAGTTAAGGAAGATCCACAAGATCTCTCCAAAGAAACAAGTGTTGATTTAGCATCTCTTGTGTGTGAGGCTCAAAAAAACATTCAGCTTCAAAACCAGCCTTCACATAAGGAAGAAAATTGTTGTAGTGCTATCTAAAAAAAGAGAAAGATGCCTCATTTTTTAACTGAAGAGGAAATAGATCAGATTATAAGCATGCAGCCAACCTCTAAACCTTCATGTGAGCAGAACATTTCTATTCTTCCTCATGATAATCCTAGCTATCAGGAATCAAAAAATGAATGTGTAGATCAATTTGAAGAAAAACAATCTAATAATCCAATATGTTTGATTGGTGACATTAACTATTTTTATGATTTTCCAAAGTTTGATCATTATGGTGATGGTCATGTTATCCAAACAAAATCTAATCTTGCAGAGCTATCAGCAGTTGATTTGTGGGAGGAAGTCCAGTATCATCAGAACAGTAATCAACCAACACATGCCAGTTGTGATATTGATGAGGAAAGCTTTGAAAGTTTAGAAGTAAGTGAAGGATCTTTGACTCTTTTTTCTAATTCATTTCAGTCTATCAGAAATAACTTTCATGTGATTGGAAACAAGCAGTCTTTCATTTTTGATGTTGAGGTTGAGGAAGATGATGAAATTCTTGAGCAAGTTGTCAATGAGAAGCCTTCTCCTGAAATGGTTGAGGAAATCATTTATGACATAGAACTCTCCTTAGCTCCAAATGTGCAACCACCAAGTCCCATTGAATTTCAAATTGCATATGAAGGCTTGGAAGTTGATAATCACAGAAGAGTTGTTCTGCTGCCTTCTCAAGAGGATTTACTGCCAAAAAGTATCCCTGCTCATCAACACAATGACCTTCACACAGATTCAGGCCACTCAATCAGAACACATCAGCTTTTCTAGAGGGAAACATTGCTATTTATGATGAAGCTACCAGCATATGTGATCATGAGGAAGAGGTGGAATTTCTTGTTCAAAAGAATCCTAAGAATATCCAAGTGGAGGAAGGAATAGTCTCGAATGAATTTTGTTTCTCAAATCATCTAAGTCAGGTATTATTCCAAGATCCATTTGCTGCTTTCTTACAGACATCTAAAGGAGGAGTGTGTTATACCAGAAACAGTTTGTTCCAAGGTTTAAATAATATGGTAGGCACTACTGTTCAAGAACAAGTGAGGTGTAAGTGGCTTTTCTATTATGCCATCACACTCAAAGAGTAGAATGAAAATCACCCATGGAATTATCTGCTTGATTGGCTATGCTAGAAAAGTGAGTAACCAAATAAATATGTGTATATGTAGGTTAGATTAGGATAGATAGGAATGAAAATAAGCTCAGCACTATGAACATTTTTCTAGTTGTTTAGTCTTAGAATGTTGATCCAAAATGAAAACACAAAAACAGAGAAAATAAGAAAAAGAGGGCAGATTTAAAGAATAGGTATAGCCCCATACCCAAAAAAGAGTTTTGCTAAAAGTGAGCAAGTCTAAATGTCACTAATTAAGAAAGAAATTCTTGTTCAGTCATCTAGCCTAATCATGGCTGTACATGTTTTGAATTTCTGTTGATAAGCTAGTGAAATAAGACTTGTCAAATCATTTAAGCTTGACTTGTCAGTAGGAATATATTAGGAAGAAAAGATGTTGGTTCTTAATGCTCAAATTTGAACCAAATAAGAGAGAGAGGGATGCATAACAAATTCCAAATCACAGCCCTCATGTTTTCACTTTTACTTTTTGCAAATAATGTATGTGTGCAGCTTGTCCAAAATGCCACAGCCCATGACAAATCAGATTGCATAACCCTAGTTTGATCATATTTTCAATTTTATGACAATAGATAGAGAATGAAGTCGGTCAAATAGCTTAATATTGACAGATGAATAGACAGGGTAGAGAATAAAGGAGTTCATCAGCATAATCTGAACTCTTGGAAGTGATAAGGGTACAAGTAAATAGTTGGTTTGCTTTCAAAAGAAAACAATGTCAAGGGTTTTCTAGTCCAAGTGCACCGAAAGGAAGAAAAAAAATGGTTAGTCAATGTATGATGGGAAGGTATAAAAGAGGGCAAAGCAATCATGTCTTTCAGATTCTTAAAATCATAGCTTCAAGAGAAACATCAGCGAAATGAAAGAAGAGAAATATCCCCAATGGATAAGGCACTAGTCTTCAAAACTCAGAGATTTGATATTTGAAGTTCTGGACACCTCCTAAGAAGGAGCTGCCCTCCCCTAGTGGAGCCAATTTTAGTCATCAGTAATTTTAGCTTTTTTAGATGACTAAATATTAATCCTAGATTTCTAAAAACAAGATTCATGAATATTGTGAATTTTAGAAATCTCACTGCCTTCATTATCCTTAAACCAATTTTTTCACTATTCTACTAATTTTCCATTCCATGGTTAGACTACCACTCCTAAAAGACCCCTCATGGGCTCATGCCACTCATATTTATCCTATTTTCCCACCCATAACCTCATCACTCTGTTTTTCTCTTGCTTCACCCCTCCACTTTCCATCTAGGATTACCAATCATCCGACTCTTTCCCATGTTCACCAGATGCCCCAAGCATTGATATTCTAAAAAATATCTCTATAGGCTCTTTAGATAAATCAAGTACATTGGATTTTGGATCTTCAATACATCAATTTATCAAAAACTCTGTTTGTTACACTTGAAGACCCCAAGCCAAACTTTCAGTCAAAGACCAAGTCAAAGGAGCCTCCCACTAGGTCATTAGGGTTTCATAGGTTGTAGGGTTATCCTTGGTGTTTTTTAGCTCTACTTTTCCTATGCTAGAGGCTGTTTCAAATGAAAGACAATATTAGCACATGGTTGTCCAAGAAAAATCACAAAACTTCCTAAGAAGACCACCTTATCAAGTTCAAGTTCTGCAAAGGGAAACTATGCATTTTGACATTTCTGCAGGAGTGTTAAAGTGACTATCAGCAGAAAATTGGTAAGGTAAGAGGCCTGCACTTAAATGAAGACATTCAGAGCAAATGTAGAGGGAGAAATTTGTTTTCAAGGAAAATCAAGGTTCCTAAGACTGATTGGGCCAGCAGTGTGCCAAGCAAGGATCCAATGCAGAAAAGCACATGGAGGAGGCACACCAAGAGAACCAAACATGGAAGAAATTTCTTAGAAATTATAAATGAAAAAGGGAAAAAGGTGAGGTGAACTGGACAGAAATGAATGAACTTGAAAGGGCTATAGAGAACTTAGAAGACAACACTGATAATTGTCCTCAAGCATCCTAGAAACCTAGGATTTTGGTAAGGTGATCAAAGAGGATGAAAGGGTAAGTTTGGACGCCATAATGAAAGCAAAGGTTTCCTGAAAATATCACTGTTTGCAAATATTCCAAACTCATCCCAAGGAGTTTTTCATGCCAAAGATGGTCAAAAGGGGTAAAATGAAGATGCGGGCTTCCATCATGACAACAGAAAGAATATTTTAAGGGGCTACTCTTTATATCATCCCAGAGCTTGCCAAGGTGAGATTCCTCACTGTCTCAAAGGACAAAGAAGTAAATAATATCAGTGAGAAGGGAAGAAACCATGTTTCAAGTCACCCGTACTCAAAAATGTCAAAAGGGGTGAAAAACTTGATTACAACTTCACAATGCAAGCAAAAAGGAGTTTTGATAGTGCTGCTATTAAAAATCCCTCAATAGGTTTCAAAATGACAGAGAAGGAATTTTTTAGGGTTTTGATATGTCAAGATGGGTAAAACTAATCCCCAGGCTAAAAAAGGACTCTTTCATGTTTCCAGCAAGCTACCACCAAAAAGGAAAAAGAGCCACTTAAAAGTTTTCAAGCCACCTATAGAAAAAAGGGTCAAAGAAATATCAGTGAAAAAGTGACAAAGGCTAAAAAACATTAGCAAAGTGGGTTCTCAAACTTTGATTTATTTTCCTAGGCTATAAAGGGGCATTTTTTCTATCATTTGGCTTATTATTCACTTTCAAAGCATTAAAAAAAACTAAGGAGAAAAAATCTGAGTTTCCAATCAAATTTCAGGCAAGTTACACGACGTTGCATGTTCAGGCGGGCGCTACGCATTCATTTCACAGCGTTGTGCATTCAGAATATTTTTCAGTGCAAAATTGCATTGCGCCGTGCATTTAGGGACACACGCTATTCATTCATGTAGGCACTACACGTTCGCCCAAGGAAATCCTGATAGGCAGAAAAAATGTGTAGGTGATGCGCGTTGGGGAGCCCAACAGGAAGAAAAATGTTAAGGTGTTGTGCGTTGGGGAGCCTGACACCCAAGAATTCGTGCAAGTGCTACGCATTGGTCAGGGAGGACCCGACTCTGCGTGCAGGTGTTTTGCCTTTGCCTAAAGTTTTCCTCCACCTACAAATGCCAAAAAACAACAAAATAACTCCTTCAAGTTGATATCAAAGGACTTTCAAGGGCATTAAAGTTGGTAGGTGGATGTCTTGTTTTTCTCCTCTAGTGAATTTGATGATTTAATGTTAAAGTAAATTAACCAAACCCTAAGGATTAGAAACCCTAAGTCTTCATGGTTAAAACCCTCTTTCAACCTCCATCATCTACAAACAATAATTTAACAGTCAAGTAGGGTATGAACTAGTGTGGTTGTAGTGATTTGAAGTTGACCATCCATAAAGGCTTAAAAGGCTCTGTCATATGCTCACACCTTCATTTATCCCTCTCACTCATTAAAAGGCTACCCTTTCATCATCATTCCAATTCCTTTCTCATATCAGCCTCACAAGCAGAGTTAGGGTTTTCAAAGGAAAAATTGTCAAAAATGTCAAGGGAAGAAGGAAATGGTAATGGTGACGGTCATGACAAGTGAAAGCAGTGAGAATGGCAGAGATAAATATAGTAAAGGAAAGAGAAATAAGGTTAGCATGGAGAGTTTAAATGAGGCAGAAAACATGGAAACAAATGACATTGGAACAAATACTGATAAGGCACAAGTCAGTGGATGAGGTGAGTACAAAAATGAAGATAATAACAACAGAGATATCAGTAAGATAGTAAAGACAATGAGGCCCACAGTGGGAATGATGATGGTGAAAAGAGTAGTACAGATGAAGAGGAAAGCAGCAATCATGATGATCACGATATCAGTGGAGATAATGTTGATCATGAGGATGATGTTGACATTGATCAAAACAGCAAGGATAATAGAGATGATATTGAACACAGTGAGGCCCACGATAGTGGTGATGCCAATGAGGCAAGAAGCCATGAAAACCATAAGGATAGCATGGATGTCACTAAGAATGATAGTCAATATGGCAACCATGATGAAACACCTAGCAGTGGTGATGAGAGCAACGTAGAAAGCATTATAGCAATAAAGGCAATGAGTCTAAAAGCAGCAAGGCAAACATCAGCAAGAGGAATAAGGCCTATGAATAATATGGTAAGAAAAATGAATATAAATACAAATAAACTTTCAAAACATGGTTGATCCATCCCTACAGTCATCCCAAACACCATGAGGGAGATAAATTCAAATTTTTGGAACTTTTTGGAAATTTTGAGCTTTTGCTGATATATAGGGCCAAAAGCGCAACACCCTTGGCGCTACGCTTTTCCTACAAGCATCCTCAAGAGGAAAAATTTGCATTTTTGGAATCCTCAGCTCAATTATAGCATTCTCACCAATTTTTACGTCATTTGGAGCAGTTTTGGTCCCTCAAAAGGCCCGAAAAGACCCCATATTTCACCTTTCTGCCTAGTTTTCAGGGTTAGCAATGTGCCTTGAGAAGCCTTGGGAGATCTACTTTTTTAACAGGTTAATTGATCCCAATTATAAAACCAAGGGAATTTTTGGAAAGTAGACTCAACAAGCTTTCCAACGAGCCATCACGGAGCCAATTCTGACATCGGGAAGGCCATCAAAACTTGGCTGCAAGCGGACCCAATTTTCTTGTGCAGGCGCTACGCCTTCAAACCTCACTGTTGTGCCCTTTTGTGCAAAAAGTCAACAAAAGACACTCATTTATGGAAAAAATATATTTTAGTGTTTTTTGGGGCAAATCACTCCAAATTTAGGTGTTAGGAGTTATTTTTTCATTTATTTCGTGAGATATTTTTTGTTTTGGGCCTTGCATGGTCTCTTAGACATAAATGACATTTATGGGTATTTTTGACATTTTCAAACCCTATTTAGGGTTTTTTCCCTCATTTTCTAGATAAATAGAGCATGAGGGCCTTATTTTAAAAGGTTGGCATTTGATGACTCTTGAGAGCAATACATGATTTTTTGGAGATTGAAGAGAAATTGGTGTTGTGGAGTTTGTGAATGGCCTGTTTTGATTAATGATGGAGAAGGCTTGCTTGCAAGATCCTTGAGCATGGTTAATGGTGATGTTTCTCTATTCAGTTCTTGTATTCTTATATATCATTTTGTTACATCCTTCTATGCTGCAGTAGGACAAATGTTTTAGACTAAGAAATGTTGTTCAGAGGTACCTTAGCTCTGTTTGTCCTTACTACCTTTATGTTTTCCTCTGCTAGGTCAGTTTAGAGAATTCTTAATTACGCTCTATACCCACTCAAGCTTGTTTATCTTATGAATGATTCAATATAGTAAATATCAAGATGTTTTATGGTTAGCCCTTATTGTTTGATGTTACTTAAACATTGTTCTTAAGATCTTTCTTTGAAGTATCACTGGTTAGGTTTTTCCAAAGAGGTTATGTTTTGATCATGCCCTCTGTTCATTCTTGAAAGGTTGCTTTGGAGGCCTTTATGGCTGTGATCAATTATGTTTAGGAGTTCCCTCTTCCTTGATCTATGTTATATGTCTATCTTAAATGTTTTCTAATGTTGAAGGTGAAATCACTATAATTTTTACAATTTTCTTGCCTTCTATAGTTCACTGGATTGTTTGTCTTAAATACTTATTTGCTTGTGTTTAATAAAAGAGTTATTGGTTTTCCCCGTCTTATGATTACTTCTTTATGGTGAATAGTGTTAAAGGCCCTTCTTGTTAAAGTATTTGACACAGGATTCTTAACTACCCTTTGCCCTACTTTGTTCACAAACTTGGTGTTCATTTCATCTCACACAAACCTTGAAGATCCAATTGACCATGTTAGATTTTCCATGTGATGCACCCTGATTCATTGTTGAATTTTCCATGACCTTTTTTAGACTCCATAGCGCAATTACTTGACAATCTCTCACTCCATCTATTCTACTTGATCATCTACCCAACCAAAAAAAACAAACAAACCCTTAACTTAAAAACTACCCTAAAATCAAACCTTAAAATAAAACAAGTTCACATCCTTTGCACAAAATAGAGAGAGCCCTCTCTGAGTCTAGGAAGGCTAGGTCCTAGGACTTCAAAGACTGCTTTGATGTTACCCCTGTTCATTTGTTCTCACCAATCTAACAAATTACGGGGACCTAACACTCACGAAATGTTCCAGAAGAACAATGATTACAGAGTTATTCTAAAACTAATACTAAGAAAGCAAATAAAATTTAATCTATAAAAGTAAGTAAATCTCACACATTTTAGGCAGCTGATCTAAAAGTATGAGAGATGGTAAATCAAGATGCTCCATATGTAGGAAAAACCAAATCAAAATTAAGGAACACTCATGAGTAAGGTGCCACAATCTAACTTTGTATTCAAAGCTTGCGCATAACTCCAATTGTACACATGATATTCCATGAATTCCCTATTTATACAAAAAATGGGAAGCTATCTCATTAATGAGATTCCACGAATCTCTCCCTATATCTCTAGAGTTACAATCAAAATATGAAGTGATAAGGCACATGTCCTCTTAGAGTTACAATAGAAATAGGAAATGAGACACATATCCTTATGATCCCATGATCTTCTCCATCCAAATTCGAATTTGGCCTTAGGAGGCCACATAAGGGTCTTTTGGAAGCTTCATTTTGACCTACACATGGCAACAAACTCATTCCACTTGTTAGGTATAAGTATGTGCATATTATTTTCTAATTTTGAACCAAAAATTCACTTAAATACTAGGAATTAATAAAGTTTGGAAAAACATAAATGTAACCCAATTGTGGTAATGGTAAGGTAAATGTAATGAAATGGAGGTGGAGTGAAGGTGATAATATGGAAATGTAAGTGAAAATGTAATGGAAGCGAATGAAAATTTCAAGGCCTAACATACCCCCCAACTGAAGCTATTGCATGTCCTCATGCAATCTATTACATTAATTATTTTTGATCATTTTATCTTTGGCTTAACTTTGCATGATATCATTTGATAACTTCATACTTTTGCAAAGTATTTTAGTTGAATTGCAACATGGTTGGTTCTTGTGTTTCAACCATATTTTTTTGTTGCATTCAATTTTGATCTTTGAACTTTGCATAATGATAATTTGATTATTATTGCAATGTATATATTTATTGGATTGCATCATGGTTGGGTCTTGTGTGACAACCATGATTGTGTTTGCATCCAAATATCTTTTAAGTACTTTTGAAAATCCATTGTATTCTCATAATAATAATAATGTAATAGTTAATATCTTTTGAAAGTATGTGGGATTTTGAATGTGATATGAATGTGGCAAAATGTCCCCCTCCCCCTCCCCACCAACTGATGGTATTGGAAATTTTATGAAATGAGGAAAAGAAGTGTTTTTTCTAAAAATTATTATTCTAGGTTTTCAAGGAATTCTATGGTAAAAAGTTAGAAAATGAAATACCTTAACTTACCCTTTGAAAATGGATGAGTTGCATGTGTGGTGGCTACAAAATTCTGATCATAATCTTTTTCATGTGGCTATACAAGTTATGGATAAAAGAGTCAAAATGACTTTTTATTGCTTCTACTAAAATTGTTGAATTTGCTGCAAAATGATGTTGATTCTGCAGCTGTCCTCTGATTCTGCAGTTGTAAAATGGTGCTGATCTGTTGTGGCTTCATATATTCTTCATTTGCTCAAAATGCTCAAAATGATAGTCTTCATGTCTTCAAAACTCGTTGGCATAATTCTTGCTATGTGAATAGATGTTTTGATGTTGAACATAGCAGGAAATTGTTGACTTAGTGGCCATGAATGGATGCCACTAGTCAACACAAGAACTCTCACCATTGACGACAATAAGAGTCAAGATGCCCAAACACATCTTGCTAGGTATGAGTAATTTTGTTGTTGTTGAGTACCTGGAAGATCTGATGAACAAGGGACATTAATGTATTCCCATTTTTCGTCAACAAAAAGACTTTCCATTAAGGCATGCAAGCCTCAAGGTGTTTTTGTAAGGATTTTAGACTCAAAGGAATATGGACTCAATAATTTGCGTTGCAATAAGGTTTATTTTCCAAATGAAAAGGATAGGAGAAGGAGAATGGAAATGGAAGATGACAATGGAAAATGACAATGGGAAATAATCATGTAAGTGAGCTTCTTGCTTTTATTTGTGGGTTAGGAGTAGACAAAAAGTAATGGAAAGTGTATGTGAATAAAGGAAAATGAACAACTGAATCTTGCTAGGAAAATAAGTGTGGCTTGCTTTGAATTGCTTGGTTGGATTTATAATTCAAAAGGGAGGAAAAGTAATGGTCTTGATGGATATGGAAATGGACTTGTTCTTATGTTTCTCATGAAATCGGTCCTTTGAAGACCAATTGTGCACACAGTTGGTTTCCTTCAATGATCATTTGATCATCCCAAACCTGCAAAAAAAACTTTCCATAAAGAACATAAGTGTGTTCAAAAAGAAATGGCCAATTCCTCTCTGATTCTTACACAAAATTTGAATGCCAAAATAAAACAGATTAAGGAAAATCAAAAGTGTTATATTCAGTCCAATTCATGATATCAATAAAAATCCATTTTTAAGAAATAACCATGAAAAATAAATCAACTCCTTGTTTTCGGATGACTTCACACTATGTGCTCAGTAATATGATTAGCATCACAAAGATTCGTTGTGTCTTGCAAGTTAAAGCTTCATTAAAAAATTAACAACAATAATATTTTTAATGCTAAATATTGAGAAATCATCTAAATAATCTTCCAATTGTTCTGGAAATCATTATTAAATTTGTCAAATTGAATCGTCATCTGTGTTACAAAAAAATATATATATATATATATTTTATTTTTTAATTTTTAATTTTTAATTTATTTAAAAAAAAAATTATAAGATAATGTTTTTGGAGATTTCAGGATCCCAATTAAATCTATATATATCTATATATATATATATATATATATATATATATAATGATGCAATTGATGGATGATCTATTATGTTGGAAAATGCCAAGTGGAATTGAGCATGTGCAATTTGCCCAAACTCTCTCAATTGATGATTTTATTATTATTATTATTATTTTTTAATCAAAAGACACATATGTGTCTGAAATCAAATTGGACTCTTAAACCACATGCCAAGTGGATCAGAGTTTTTTATCAACTCGGATTCTTCTACTTTCAACTTTCCATTTTTAAACAGTTCAAAACAGATCGTTTTTTCCTCACGCAATCTACAAAACGGAGCTCCAAAGAACCATGAATTTCTCCCAAATGGAGGCTAAATCAAAAAAATTGCTCATGATTTTCCTAATTCACCCTATTCCCGAAAAAACCCTGTTGGGAAAAATACTAAGAGGGGGGGTGAATCAGTATTTACTGCATATTCAATACTTTTTACTTTTTCACTCTCTAAAACCCATATGCTACTTTCCTTTAGTAAACTCGCGTATACACGCAGATATCCTTCATACAACTAGCATATTAGCAGAGATCTAAATATGCAGATACTTATTAACATGGTTCTTTGCAATATTCATTCATCTGAAGTTAAGTTAACAGTAAACATGTGTAGTAACAACAGAATAACCATCACACAAAGCATCACATATGAACACCAGGATTTTTAGGTGGAAACCCAAGTCGGGAGAAAACCACCGCTGCAGTTACACAGCCTTCAATATTTTATTATAGAGAAACCATCTTACAACATATGTTCTGGTGCAGACTCCTACCATCACGCAAGCACCCACCTGCGCTCGTTTACCAGCCTCTCCTGGAAGGGAGCTCCAACCCCCTGACTCGTTTACCAGCCTCTCCTGGAAGGGAGCTACGACCCCCCGATCTCATTTACCAGCCTCACCTGGAAGGGAGCTACGACCCCCGATCTCGTTTAGCGACCTCACCAGGAAGGCCACAACCCTAATGAGGCTACAACCCTCAGCCCCTCTTATGGACCATGTTTCATCAATTTTCACACTGGATCCAACAACTTCAATAGAACACAACTTGCAGGCCACGTTTCATCATATTTTCAGACTGGACCCTCTCCATACATTTAAGCACAGTCAAACATCAACAACAGATAGCTAAAACAGAGTAGATTAGATCATACATTTCATACCCCATACTTCAGCAAACCCTAGTTTGCATACGCGCTTTCCTTTCTCTGATGTCGCGTATATACGCGCTTCCGTTCATATAAACTAGTGTATACATCTGTACATAAACTTCACTGCGCATACGTGCTTTCTCTTCAGCAAATCCGCGTATATACGCGCTTCCTCTGTGTCGAAGTAGCGTATGGATCTTCAACCATTACAGAGCTGCATACTTCTTCATATCAGCCATTCAGTTCAGATTCAACCCTTTACTTTAGATAGATGTTCGCCTCATCACAGATCTAATCACTCCATAAACAGATCTAGCAAATACAAGTACATTTCAGATCTAGATCCCCTTCTTCATCATTGGTGCATCATGCATTCAGATCTATCATTCAATTGTAACCCTTTCCATTCAGATCTACTTCAGAGAGAAGTATTCATTCAAGCTTAGACATCTTGCACCCACCCTTCTGTTTTGCATAATGAATTTCATCTCTTTATATATGTTTATCCTTTTTCAATGCCATGAGCCCCTTTTTCAATACCATGAGCCAAAACCACATTACATCCGATGGTATTCCTGGATGGGGTCATTTAGGCAAAACATTACCCAATACAATGGGTCAATACCATGGTGGTTACCCCTGGTTTTGCACTTTTTGAGCGCTTTTGCCCATATACGACTTGGCACGTTATTTTCCGCGTGCATACGCGACTTCCCCTAGACAAATACGCGTATGCTTAGAGACATACTCTTCTCACCATAGATTTAGCACATGCTAACTTCCTTTCTTCATTGCCTTCTGTACTCACTGTAGATACATCAAATTTACACCATTTAACAGGTTCATCAAGACATATTCTATCAAGCACAACTTCATCAATTGGGTTACCATTCAAGGACAACATTCAACATCAAAACATCATATCACATCAGATTTGCATCATTTACCAAGTCCATCAAGTCAAGAATAAATTCATCAGGTGGATTTCCATCAAGGACAACACATGCCAACAATCTCATGTATTCATCTTCATTAAGTGGGTTGCCATCAAGGACAACACTCTGCATCATATTGCCAAAAATCTCCCCCTTTGGACTTGATGGCAACCACGATGGTGTTTGGTTACACAATAGATAGTACATTAAGAATACAATGACACCATGTCACTCTCTCCATTTTTGACACCATTCAAACACCATGTCACTCTCCCCCTTTGACATCAAGGGCAAAGTGCGGATCAAAACCAACACACTCTCCCCTTTTCTCCTCATGTAGAAGAAACGTGCACCAAAATCGATATATCTTAAGTGACCAAGCTCCCACGATTTCATGCTTTGAATCTTCAAACATATTTTTCAATAGCGTACATGACTCTATGAACTTTCTATCACCAAAGACTCATACTTACATCACATATCCAACCAAGTGGATTTACATATGAGACTCAACTACCCAACCAAGTGGGTTTACAAATTTGACTCGGCTACCCAACCAAGTGGGTTTACAAAATTTGACTCAGCTACCCAACCAAGTGGGTTTACAAATTTATCAAGTCCTTTCATGACTGAATATTACAATTTTACATCATGGGTCTCAACAAGATCTTTTCATCAAATTACAAATATGACCATTTATGACCAATACCAGAAAGACTTCAAAGAACATATTTCAGAATCATCATAATGCCAACAATGCATTATACTCAGCAACGCTAATGCTCCCCCTGAATCTGTGCATCCAAGCATCCTTTTCATATGACTAAGACTCCCCCTTAGTTTGTGCATCCTGAACACTTTTACCAACAAATCATCAAGGCATTTTTATCAAAACATTAGAAATAGAATTATGAGAACTGGAACACCACCAGAGATACCAAACAATATCATAGATACCAAACAGCACTGCAACTGTGCTGAAGAGAGCTGACTCCAAACAAAAAATTGTCAGCAATCAGACATACGCGGTTTTCTGTGCATGAACTCATGTATATACGCGACTATGTTTCAGGAAATCCGCGTATCCAATGCCATCTTCTATATTTTAACCAGATCTGATCCTCTGTGAGAAAAAGACAGTGTTCAGCTTCTTTCTGGGATATTTGAATGCTTCCCTTGACTACAGATAGATAGAACAGTGTAGTTGTGTCTTCAAGCGTCATCCAACGGTTGTAGCATAAGCACATTAGTAACCAAGCCTTTTAGATTCTTTGCAGCATCAATACAATCTTTCCAAGAGAGATTATCATACCAGAACAACATCTTCAAATATGTGTCAAGCAATCATCCATGTGGTCCAATATCATCAAGATCTTCAAGATTTAACATGAACATATGTAGGCAAAAGATATCAACCATAGTAACAAACTCTGCATGATCTATTCTTATCTCTGAATCAAACGACATCCAACTCATCCATGTGTGAGCACAAAAGATACTTATCAGCAACCAGGGCTCAAAATTTCATCATAATGAAACATATACCAAGTTATCATCATATGAGCATGAGTATCAAAGAATAAGCAGTCATAGTGCCAATAATGCAATCATTAGTATTCAACCTGCTGCTTCCCCTGAACCAGTGCTCCTCATAAACTTCAAACAACATCAGAGATATCAACCAGCAACACAGATTGTGCTGAAGACATGCTGACCCAGACAATTTCTCAGTAACCACACATACGCGGTTTTGTGTGTAATAACTCGCGTATATACGCGACTGTATTCAAGTAAATCCGCATATACAAATTAATCTTCAGAAATTTGATCAAATCTGATTCTTGTCATAGAGACTACTCCAACCTTCTGTCTGAGAAATTGTTTCTTGCTGAACAAATTGTTTGATGAACCCAGATTCCTAATTGGAACTCGATAAAGAATGCACCACTACTAGTTCCTTTTCAATCATCAACCGGGTCTATGTTTCCATCATCATTATAGTGACTTTCTTTTGAAGTCAGCTATCAACTCAGTCTCTTGTCTTCATTTCTTATTTGTAGAAACAAATGTGAGTATCATCATGAAATACAGCATGAGCAACTTCTTCAATAGTCAATATGAGTCAAGCAGTCAACCAAGAGATCTGATATCACCAATACCTTCAAGTTTTAACATGCGTTCTATATGCTCTGTCCTCATCTCTGAATCAAAAGACTTTTATCTTATCCATGTGTGAAAACAAAAGATACTCTTCACCAAAAGGCAATCAGGGTTTATTCATAATCTCATAATAATAAACCATGAATCATGTCATCATCATTTGAGAAATAGACTGATACAGTGCCAATACTACAATCACTAATAGTCAGACTGATGCTCCCCCTGAACCTCTGCTTCTGATCTTCAGCTGTCATCCCAATTCTCTTATCATAAAGGCATACGCGACTGTGTCTGCTGTAACTCGCGTGTATACGCGACTTGTGTTCATCGAACCCGCGTATGGAAAGTGAAGCATAGAAAATTTCACATTCCTTCATCTCCCCCTAAACTTGTACTTCCTATACCTGTCTTCTTCATATCAGATGCTCTGTCAGAAAAACATATAACCAGAATAATAAAAATTAACCATGAGAATCATCATGTATTGCTCCCCCTGTGACGATACATTACTAATCTCCATAATTTATCTCACATTACTTCTGCAGTCATTCAGAGAAGTAAGCTTCAGAAGCGTATGACTGCAGTAGGATTAGTATTCCCTACGTTTCTGATCGGTCCTCCATCTTTTTCCAGATTTGTTTGATCTTTCTATTTGTGTGCTGGAAGTTATCCAATTTCTCATATATGTTCAACCTGCATTCCTTTTCTACATGTCCATACTTGTTACAAGAATAACATCTCATGTGTCCAGAGAAATAATCATAAGAATCATAATGAGTATTTCTAATCTTCCTCCTTTTACAATCAGCTGCTTTATGTCCATACTTGTTACATGAAAAACAATATCCCTTGAAGAAACCAGAGTACCTTTCTATGTAGGATTTGTTTGTTTGTGGCTGAAACAATCTGCTTCTGCAATTGGCTGCAACATGTCCATGATTATGACATTTAAAGCATTCAACATTATTGAATGATTTCCTTTGAGAGTTCATGATTGTCGGTTGACCTTTTGTTTCTTTCAACACTTCAGGATTTGCATTGATGTCCTTTGATTCTTTAGCACTTCCTTATGAACTAGATTCTCCTTTAACAGTTTCATGAAAACCAAGACCAAGTTTAATAGCAGGAGATCTTTGATTACTAAGAATATTATCCAGAATCTTAGTACTATCTTGAAACCTCAAGAGTTTATCTTTTTCTTCTAATTTACCTTTGAGAATGTTTACCTCAACCTCCAAGCTTTGGCATTGCTTCTTCATGCTTTCTTCTTTCCTTCTTCCTTCTTCTACTTGATCATTCAGTTTCAAGATTTCTTCTTTCAACCTATTATCTTGTTCTTCAAATGCTTGTAGAAGTTCTTCATGTTCCTTGTATGATTCTTCTATGACAGAGATGATTTTTGCTCCAAGTTCTTCATTTTTCTTATTTGATTTTTCCAGATTTATTTTGAGAGCGAGGATTTCTTTTTCAAGCCTTCTCTGCAGATTTTCATGCATTTCTATCTGTTCCTTCATTCTAGAGATCATCTCTTTTTCGATAGAGCCTTTCTCTTTAATTTCTCTTTGTTGTTCTTCAACTTTGATCTTGAGAACTTCTTCTAGATCCATAACATTTCTTTCACTATCTTCATCATTGCATGCACAAGAAAGAGAGTCATCAGAACAATTATCAATACCTATTTTATCTTTTCCATTTTCTGCTGCACATGTTTTCTGAGATATCTCCTTTTCAGTGGCCTTCTTCTTTTGCTTTCTTCCCATTGCGACGGATCTCCTTCAAGCGATCAAGCTTCTGCAGAAGAACCTGCTCTGATACCAATTGTTGGGAAAAATACTGAGAGGGGGGGGGGGG
The DNA here is from genome assembly GCA_034641835.2 of Pinus albicaulis. Taxonomy (NCBI): domain Eukaryota; kingdom Viridiplantae; phylum Streptophyta; class Pinopsida; order Pinales; family Pinaceae; genus Pinus; species Pinus albicaulis. The sequence continues at coordinate 597,696,836 of CM076584.1, read as the reverse complement.
TGAATCAGTATTTACTGCATGTTCAAAACTTTTTACTTTTTTCACTCTCTAAAACCCATACGCTACTTTCCTTTAGTAAACTCGCGTATACACGCGGATATCCTTCATACAACTCGCGTATTAGTAGAGATCTAAATATGCAGATATTTATTAACTTAGTTCTTTGCAATATTCATTCATCTGATGTTAAGTTAGCAGTAAACATGTGTAGTAACAACAAAATAAACCATCACACAAAGCATCACACATGAACACCAGGATTTTTAGGTGGAAACCCAAGTCGGGAGAAAACCACCGCTGCAGTTGCTCAGCCTTCGATATTTTATTATAGAGAAAACATCTTACAACATATGTGCTGGCGCAGACTTGACCAGCACGCAGGCACCCACCTGCGCTCGTTTACCAGCCTCTCCTGGAAGGGAGCTCCAACCCCTTGACTCGTTTACCAGCCTCTCCTGGAAGGGAGCTACGACCCCCTGCTCTCGTTTACCAGCCTCACCTGGAAGGGAGCTACGACCCCCTGATCTCGTTTACCAGCCTCACCTGGAAGGGAGCTACAACCCCCTGACTGAAGGCTACAACCCTCAGCACCTTTATGGACCACGTTTCATCAATTTTCACACTAGTTCCAAAGCTTCCTTTAGGACATAACTTGTAGGCCACGTTTCATCATATTTTCAGACTGGACCCACTCCATACATTTAAGCACAGTCAAACATCAACAACAGATAGCTATAACACAGCAGATCAGATCAGACATTTCATACCCCATACTTCAGCAAACCCTAGTTTGCATACGCGCTTTTCTTTCACTGATGTCGCGTATATACGCACTTCCGTCCACATCAACCTGCGTATACATCTGCACATAAACTTCACTGCGCATACGCGCTTTTCCTTCAGCGAAGCCACGTATATATGCGCTTCCTCTGCGGCAAACTAGCGTATGGATCTTCAACCATTACAGAGCTGCATACTTCTTCAGATCAGATATTCAGTTCAGAATCAACCCTTAACTTCAGACAGATGTTCGCCTCATCATAGATCCAATCACTCCATAAACAGATCTAGTAGATACAAATACATTTTAGATCTAGGTATCCCGCTTCATCATTTCTTCATAGGTGCATCATAGATTCAGATCTATCATTCAACTGTAACCCTTTCCATTCAGATCTACTTCAGAGAGAAGTATTCATTCAAGCTTAGACATCTTGCACCCAAGCTCATGATTTGCACAATGAATTTCTTCTCTTTATATAGGTTTACCCTTTTCCAATACCATGAGCCCCTTTTTCAATACCATGAGCCAAAACCACATTACATCCGATGGTATTCCTGGACGGGGTCATTTAGGCGAAACATTACCCAATACAATGGGTCAATACCATGGTGGTTACCCCTGGTTTTGCACTTTTTGAGCACTTTTGCCCATACGCGACTTGGCACGTTCTTTTCTGCGTGCATACGCGACTTCCCCTAGACAAATACGCGTATGCTTAGAGACATACTCTTCTCACCATAGATTTAGCACATGCTGACTTCCTTTCTTCGTTGCCTTCTGTACTCACTGTAGATACATCAAATTTACATCATTTAACAGGTTCATCAAGACATATTCTATCAAGCACAACTTCATCAAGTGGGTTGCCATTCAAGGACAACATTCAGCATCAAAACATCATATCACATCAGATTTGCATCATTTACCAAGTCCATCAAGTCAAGAATAACTTCATCAGGTGGATTTCCATCAAGGACAACACATGCCAACAATCTCATGTCTTCATCTTCATTAAGTGGGTTGCCATCAATGACAACACTCTGCATCATATTGCCAACAAACCCATGTTTTAGTTTTTCCTAATTCGCCTTTGTTTGCTCAGAAAATACGTTTTAAAATCGGGTGTTTTTAATAGTTACACATTTTTGGAAATTTCATTTTCTGGAAATTACTTCTGCAAAAAAATAAAATTTTTGTGGTTTGATTTTTTATTTTTAGGTTTTGATGTGTAATGGCTTGTCTCTCATAGAGAAGTTTAGATCGATCTCCCTCATTCCAATTACCTGCAATGGAATCTGCAGTCTTCTCTTCATCAGTAGTTTCTTCACGTGATACACTTTCATTGTCTGTCTCTGCAATTGAATCTGCAATCTTCTCTTCATCAGAAATTTGCAATCTTCTCTTCATCAACAGTTTCTTCATCCGATGCACCTTCATTGTATGTCTCTGCAACTTTTAAAATCGATTTCTAATAACTGATGTTTGAGGAAGACAGAATATGGAAAAGAGAAGGTCCCTTTTTGTTTTATTGCAATGCATGGTTCTTTTAATGGATTGGAGGCCTACACATATACGTAAGGCCAAGCCAAAGGTTAGCCTCACGCATATGCGTGGGCCTCCTTTTCATGGGCCAAAAAAATAATAACAATATTTTTTATTTTTTATTTTTATTTTTTTTAAAGAAAAATTGTGCACATGCAATTCAATAAATCAGAAAAAATATTGAGAGGATGCAAAACATCAAAATTGCAGAACCGATAAAAGGATAATGACTCAAATGATGATTTTTAATAGAATTGTAGATCAATTTCCAGCAAAAATCTTTAATGATTTTTTTTTCTTTGAATTTTTAATTTTTAAATTGACTGATCTGATTTTCTGATCTTCCAGGTCGCAACGAGGCACGGGAAGAGAGCATACTAGTCAGCGTCGTCAAATAAATTCATATTTTCATACACAAATTTTATTTCTGATGGTGATAAAAAACGAAGTGATTCTTACTGCGTCACTGAAATTTATTCAAAATGAATTAATCAACAAAATAAAAAAAAATCTAAAATTCTAGCTAAGTTTTGGTTTTATTTTTATTTTTCCTATCTATCTAAAAAAACTATATTTTTATTTTATTTTTAAGTATATTCATGCTTCCAATGAAGCCATTTATGGATTAGAATCTTTGAAATATTCATATCCAAACTTGAAAAATGTACCTCATTGTTTGTAAGGATATACAAAATGAACTTGATCTTTCAATTTTCCGTAAGGATCTCTTGAAGAATTGATGAATGTTGTGGCACAATCACTTTTTGATACCGTTCCTCAATGTAGTCTTTGGGCTGCATTCTAGATCCTCTCTCCATAAATGGTTAGTAAAAACAAACAAAAACAAATAAAATACACTCTAGACTAAAAGCTAGTTCCTATGCACACTTCCCTGGCAACGGTGCCAAAATGTTGGGGAAAAATAATTTCCTATCATTTAATTTGTCAACCCGGGGGTTTCGTAAGCTTGTGAAGCATGCATGCACTGTATGTGCTATAAATTATCTTTCATTTTAGATCAATATAACTACAAAATAACGAAAACCAATTCATCTAATCTATGAAATCAAATAATGAAAATGAAATTCAACTAACCTATGAAATCAAGTAACTAAAAGAAAGAAAGCAAATTCAAAATAAAATATAGTGCGCACAATCATACTTGAAAGAATTGAAATTTAAATCTAAGAAAGCATTTCAAAACATGTAAAGGAAAAAAACTAATGTATATTTAGTTACTCCAGCATTCAATATGAAGTGTCACCTTCTTGAGATGATGTTAAGTAACCAAATATACCTAATGATCTAGAAAAGCAAGTAAAGTATGCAAAGGGAAAAACTCAATAATTACATGAATTAAATATTTAATCATTCAGTCTAGAAATATGATAAAATCAACTTCTTGGAATGACCTTTAGGAACATTAGTGTTGCAATTAAATGAGGATCTAAAGCAAATGTAAAAATCATGTAAATTTAACTAATGCATGTTTTGATTTACTCCAACATTCAATATGAAGTATTAACCTCTTGATATGTTGTGTAAGAAATCAATTATACCTTAGTTTCTAAGTTCCTAGAAATCAAGTAAAATGTGCAGAGGAATGACTCAATAACTATATGAATTAGACATTCAATCATTTATTTTAGAATCATCATATTGAAATGATCTTTAAGAACATCCATTGATACAATTAATTGATATTTATAATCTAGGAAAGAAAATGACAAAACAGTAAAAGAAACTGTATAACTGTGAATTCTTATTGCTTCAAACTTAGTTCAATTTGAAAATAGAAAGATCTATCCTCACGAAATGTTCCAGAAGAACAATGATTACATGGTTATTCTAAAACTAATACTAAGAAAGAAAATAAACTTTAATCTATAAAAGCAAGTAAATCTCACACATTTTAGGCAGTTGATCTAAAAGTATGAGAGATGGTAGATCGAGATGCTCCATATGTAGGCAAAACCAAATCAAAATGAAGGAGCATTCATAAGTGAGGTGCCACAATCTAATTTTGTATTCAAAGCTTTAGCATAACTCCAATTTTACACATGATTTTATAGGATAAAGCTTTCCATATTTATACAAAAAATGAGAAGCTATCTCATTAATGAGATTCCATGAATCTCTCCCTATATCTCTAGAGTTAAAATCCAAATATGAAGTGATAAGGCACATGTCTTCTTAGAGTTACAAAAGAAATAGGAAATGAGACACATATCCGTATTATCCCATGATCTTCTCCATCCAAATTCGAATTTGGCCTTAGAAGGCCACATAAGGGTATTTTGGAAGCTTCATTTTTACCTACACATGGCAACAAACTCATTCCACTTGTTAGGTATAAGTATGTGCACATTATTTTCTAATTTTTAACCACAAATTCACTTAAAAATACTAGGAATTAATAAAGTTTGGAAAAACATAAATGTAACCCAATAGTGGTAATGGTAAGGTAAATGTAATGAAATGGAGGTGGAGTGAAGGTGATAATATGGAAATGTAAGTGAAAATGTAATGGAGGTGAATGAAAATTTCAAGGCCCAACCGGGATTTGACTCGCCCCAAAGCCCCTTGACTTGTGCTACGCACGACTAAAATTACAAATATTTACAAAAATATATCAAAAATGTATCAAAGTTCGGTCCTAGAGGACCCCGCTCCAACAGGCCCCCAACATAATCTTCTAGCTCATCCTGAGTCACAGCGGCACTAGGTTATTCATCTTATTCGGCAGCTCTTAAATGGAAGCAACAAATGGCGCCAAGATGCCCGCACTCTGATCTGCTACGCTCTACACGGTTTCTACCAGCTTCTGTGATGTCAGCCCTTTTGCGGAGAAGTTGACACTCTGTAGGGTCTGATTTAGGTTCTTAACTGTTGCATCCAAGTCCCGAGACAACTTCATTTCCTCGTTCACCCACGAATTCATATGGTTAGTTACAATTTTCTTCTTTCAGCAGAGCTCCTCGACCAAGTGCAACAAATTTCGCTCTCACAAAAAGTAACCTAAGATGAAATGGAAGCTAAGATGGATGGTTTTAATAATGGTTTAAAATACGACATGGAAGAAATGATGAATGTCGAGATGAAATTTTTGAAGGATGGTTTAAAAACAAAAATAAAAATGGACCTAGAAGTTTAAAGGATGGTTTGACAAAGTTGCTACAAGAAATTCTTCGTAGCGGTGACAACGAACTCCATGAAAATCATGATGAGGACAAAAGGAATACAAATTATGATTTTAGAGACTTTAATAGTGGGTTGAAGACTAACCACATTCTAAATATCGATATAAGGAATTTTGATGGCAAGAATTTGGTAACATGGATACTACATATGGAGCAATTCTTTGATCTACAAGATGTGCCACAGACACACAAAAGGTACGTATTGCATCTTTATATTTAGAACAAAAATAGTTTGTGTGGTATCAATGGATTTGTTCTTGTAAATCAATTATCACTTGGACAATTTTTACGGAAGAATTGGTAGCACATTATGAGGATACAAAGAGCATTACCTTCTTTAGCCAATTGATAAATATAAAAAAAAGGTCAATGGTGGAGCACATTGAGGACTTCCAAAGATTGAATATGAAGGTAAATGATATTCTAGAGGAGCATAGGATTGATGTCTTCATATGGAATTTAAAGGATAACATCCAACATGATGTTTTCCTTTGGGAACCTGATTGATTGGAGAAGGAATTCAAGGTCAAAAGAAAATTTTAAAGTAAAATTATGGCAACAACAAAGTATACCACTCACAACTATAAATATGGAATTGTTGTTGCTCTTATCCTCCCACAACCTACAAGGTTGACACCACAACAACTAGAGGAAAAAAAAAGAAATTTCCCTTTTTATATTTGTGATATAAAATACATTAAGGTTCATAAGTGTGTTGAGAAGAAATTATTTTACATAGATTGTAAAGCAGAGGAACAAAAGGAACAAGAAACATCAAAAGAATAGGACATACATCAAGAACCAACCACAGAGAAAGGAGAAACGAATATGACCATATCATGTGATGCATTGGAAATAATTAGCACTCCTCAAACTCTTAAGATAAAAGGATATATCAGGAAAAAAAGGCAACAGTGTTGATCAATTCTGTTGAAATTCAATAAGAAAATTTCAGCACCCACGCCTAGTGCATTAAGCACCTACACTAGGGTGGGGCCCACAGAGCTAAATTTGGTGCATGTCTATTTTAGTTATCCCTTAATTAAGATGGACAATAAAATGTAATCTAGTCTCAAAATAACTTGTAATAGTTAACTGAAATTAATAAAATCATTTATCTCATGCATTTTGAGTTAGATATAGTTGGTGAGGCATGCAAAGTAATTCTAGTTGTAAGAGAGTTTGAAGTGTAGTGGTGCATTAGTTAATGCGGGTTGTAATTAGTTTAACTTAGCTAAGTTAGTTAAACTCAATTTTTCTAGTTGTAATTGTTAGATACAGTAGTGAGATATCAATTGAGTTAAATATTAATTTATTCACAATCAGTGATCTCACATGCAACTGAAGATTTACTATTATTAGCTACATGCATGTCATATCTAGTGGAAACCTAGTTGAGATCTAGGTTAACGGGAATTTGACTATCAGTGGTAGGATTATTGGGTTGCACCCATGCAAAAAAACACCCATTGGAGTTCCCATGATACTTATGCAGTCAAGGAAGGCCAAAATTCATATTCTTTGGGGATTGCATTCATCAAGGATTTCGCAAGCAAGGCCGGCCGTTTGGAGGCAGTAAATTGGCTAAGTATTGGTCAGTTTTATGTTTGACAGTGTGAGACAATTAGTTGAGTACAGGAGGGCTCTTGTGAGAAGAGTTGTATGTAATTGTTTCATGATTCCATGTTGAATATACAATAGAAGATAGTGGGGTTTTGAGTAGCAATATTTCCCTGGGAAATTATCTGCGTTGTGGCTTCATTGATTCTTCTTTTCTTCATGTGATTGGCGATTGTGTTTTTAATTCCACAATTTATTTGTAGAAGCGATCCAGTATTTAAATTTAGTAAATTGTTAGATCAGATTGAATCCATGATATACATGCTTTTTGTATAATTTCTACATGGTATCAGGGCATAGGAAAACACAAATTATGAAGGAGGATTTGAGTTTGTGACTGGATAGAATTCGAATTTGCAGAAAGAATTTCTTGGTCCTACAGTTGATTCAGAATCAAAATGGCTTTCAATGGCTTGAGTTTGGAGTATGCACTTGAAGACAGGATGGAGGCAGTACTCGAAGACAATGGCTTGAAGGAATTCATTGACAATGATGTTCCTAAACTCGATTTGACAGATGTTGCAAATCTTGATACATGGAAAAAGAAAGTGGAAAAGGCGAGGAGGATCATATTGGAGAGAGTACAAGACCACATTATCTCAATCCTCCATGGGAAAGCCACACCATATGCAATGTGGAAGGCTTTGACGGATCTATTCCAGAGCAACATCAACCATAGGAAATTGGCGCTCAAAGATGAACTCAGGAAGATCAAGATGGAGAAGGGTGACTCCATACCAAATATCTAACAAAGTTTGTCCAATGTCGGGATGAAATGGGGAGCATTGGTATAGTTGTCACTGATGATGATTTGGTGAGCTTAGCTCTCATAGGACTTCCCAATATTTGGCACAGTTATCAAGACTCTTTCAATGGAAGGGAAAAGCTGCCATATTGGGAACGACTATGGTCAAATTTGGTGCAGGAGGAGTTCAGACGGAACACTAGAGATGGATGTTCATCTAAGAATGAATATGAAGAAGATTGTGCTTTGGTTACCAAGGTGAAGAAGGGGAAGGGGAAGAAATTCCATTCCAAATCTGAATCCAAAAATTGCAAGAAGCAGGACATGTCCAGGGAGAAGTGTTTTCATTGTCACGAACATGACCATTATGCTGCTAATTGTCCACAAAAAAAGAAGAACGAGAAGGTTGGAGGATCTGCAGCTGGGGAGGCTTTTGCCTCACAATTTGAGCTTGAATTCTCATTGATCGCATGCATGGTGTCAAGTGCATTGGGATCTGTGTGGTATTTGGATAGTGGTGCTTCCTTTCACATGACGGGAGACAAGGAAATTTTCAGTAGCTTGGAGGAGAAGGATCTCCAGATGCATATTGAAATGGGTGATGACGGGTGATACAGTGTTATCAAGATTGGTACCATTACCTTCCAGATGCAGTCAGGTAAACCCATTCAATTAAAATATGTAATGCATGTACCAGGTGTGAAGAAAAATTTAGTCTCAGTCGCAATGTTTGAGGATAGAGGCTATGATGTTGTTTTGAGTGAAGGAAAATTTTTCCTGTGACACAAAACAACAGGACGAGCCAAGAGGATAAGGATTCAAGTTAAGAATATCTACAAGTTGGAGGTAGATGGTTGCGCAGCAATGATGGGCAAGGTAGACAAAAAGGTGAGTTGGGATGAGGGTGAATTATGGCATAGGAGATTGGGCCATCTTCACCATGGAGCCTTGAAATTCATGCAACATATTTCTACTGGTCTTCCTAGGGGTACACTTGCACAATAAGACACATGCAATGGATTTACTATGGGAAAATATGTAAAGGCCATCTTTCATGAGAAGGAGAACCGAGCTTCAGGGATCCTTGAGAGAGTTCACACAGATGTGTGTGGACTATTCTCTGTTGCTTCGACAACAAAACATAAGTACTTTGTGATATTTTTTGATGAATTTTCTCATAAGTTTTAGATATTCTTCATGTATAAGAAAGATCATACAGTCTTTAAGTTTCTTGAGTTTAAGGCACTGGTGGAGAAAGAGTCGGGGAAGCAAGTGAAGGCTCTTAGGACCAATAATGGTGGAGAGTACATCTCTAATGAATTCAAGAACTTCTGCAGAAAAGAAGGAATTCGAAGAGAACTGATAGTGCCTCATAACCCACAACAGAATGAGGTTGTAGAAAGAAAGAATAGAATGATCATGGGTGCATTAAGAGCGATTTTTCATGATCAAGGCCTACCGATGAATCTGTGGGTGAAAGCATGCAACACTGCAATATTTGTGCAAAACCGTTGTCCTCACAGGATACTTGGCATGAGTACACCTAAAGAGGCTTTCACTAGTAAGAAACATGATGTTTCACACTTTAAGATTTTTGGCTCATCTTTTTATGTGCATGTGACCAAGGACACAAGGAAGAAGCTAGAACCGACAGATGAGATCAGGATTTTTGTGGGTTACATTGAAATGCCCCATAATTATTTAGTGTATTTTCCAAATAGCAAAATGATTGCTGTGCGACGGGATATAACATTTGATGAGGAAAAGCCATGCGGTTTTCCCTTCAGAGGGAGTTGGACTTGTATGCAGAGGAAGAAATTTTGGTTTCCAGGGATGAGCCTCAAGGTGTGGAGAAGCCACATGAGGAGCTTCATGGAGTGGAGGAAATCACCCATGCAGAGCCATCCGTAAAAAATGGTAGAAGTTGCACCACAAAATCTGATAGATTGAGACTTGATGCGACAAAGAATGTAGGATCCCCTACTTCACAGCGCAAACATAGACAGTCTCCTGACAGGTTTACTGGATACATGGCTCTTATGAGCAAATGTATTGTGACTGAACCATCTTCCTTTCAGGAAGAAGTGCAGAAACCAGCTTGGGTTGATGCAATGGTGGAGGAGTATGACTCCATTGTCAAGAACATTGCATGGGATATTTTCCCAAGACCGGTCAAAAAATCAATGGTTGGATTGAGATGGATCTACAAGGTAAAGAAAGATGTTGATGGGAGTGTGGAGAAATACAAGGCCAGATTTATGGCAAGGGGATTCTCACAAATCGAGGGGATCGATTATGATGACACTTTTTCACCTGTTTCAAGGTACTCTTCCATTAGATCCATACTTTCACTCTCAACGCAGATGGGCTAGTGCATTCATTAGATGGATGTGAAAACTGTGTTTCTCAATGGGATCATTGAGGAAGAAGTGTACATAGAGCAGCCTGAAGAGTTCAAGATCTTCAAAAATAAGTCGCATGTGTGCCAACTCAAGAGAGAATTGTATGGGCTGAAGCAAGCACCTCGTCTCAGTACACTCGAATAGACAGCTATTTCACCAGACTGGGCTTCACCAAAAGTGAAGCAGATGTAAACCTGTACTAGATTGTGGTTGAGGGTAAGCTATTGATTATTTTTCTTTATGTTGATGATCTAATTTTGATTAGTGATGAGCAGCTGATATACTCATGCAAGGAGGATCTTGCAAGGGATTTCATAAGGAATGACATGAGACTCCTTCATTATTTCCTTGGATTGGAAATATGGCAGCGAGATGGTGAATTTTTTGTGTCTCAAGGCAAGTATGCAAAGGAGATACTAGGTAAGTTTCAAATGGAGAGATGAAAACCCATGGATACTCCTCTTCCAGGAAATTGGAGGAAAGAGGGTGCTACTTCTGGAGAGGTAGTGGATGCTACTATCTACGGGTAGCTAGTTGGTTCACTAATGTATCTAGTGAACACCAGACCAGGAATTTGCTACGTAGTTAACCAACTGAGTCAAGCTATGGTTAAGCCTACCAAACTCTTTTGTAAGGCGGGGAATCATGTCTTGAGATACCTGAAGGGCACATCAGGGTATGGTCTATCGTACAAATGGAAAAAGCGAGTGAAGCTTAAAGGCTTCACGGATGAAAATTGGGCAGGAAATCCATCAAATAGAAAGAGCACGTTAAGAGGGATCTTCAACATAGGATCGACAACAGTTTCCTAGTACAGCAGGAAACAGCGATCTGTGGCACTCAGTTCATAGGAAGCAGAGTACATGGCATAAATTCAAGTTGTGTGTGAGGTTATCTAGATGAGAAAGATCTTGGTTGGTTTGATTGGTTCTCATATGGATCCGATAGTGATTCATTGTGATAATCAAAGTTACATTAAACTCTCAATTAATCCTCTGTTTCATGATAGGTCCAAGCGCATAGATATCTGGTACCATCATCTCATAGATTGTGTGCAAAGGAGAATAATTTTTCTTCAATACATTCCCACGGAAGATCGAGATGCAGATATTCTAACGAGGGTGCTCCCGAGGAGAAAATTCGATTACCATAGAGACAGGATCGGGGTGAAGGATAATCCATTTCTTGTTGAGAGGGAGTGTTGAAATTCAACAAGAAAATTTCAGCACCCACACCTAGTGCATTAAGCACCTACACTAGGGTGGGGCCCACAGGGCTAAATTTGGTGCATCTCTATTTTAGTTATCCCTTAATTAAGATGGACAATAAAATGTAATGGAGTCTCAAAATAACTTGTAATATTTAATTAAGAGTGATAAACTCAGATAGCTCATGAATTTCGAGTTAGAGGTAGTTGGTGAGGCATGCAGAGTAATTATAGTTGTAACAGAGTTCGAAGTGCAGTGGTGCATTAGTTTATTGAAGAGCTTCTCAGATTATCCACAGTATTAAGGAACATTTGTCGACGTTTCGAATCCCAATGGGGATCCATCATCAGTTAATGCAGGTTGTAATCAGTTTAACTCAGTTAAGTGACTTAAACTAAGTTGTGCTAGTTGTAACTATTAGATACACTGGTGAGAGATAAATTTAATTAAATATTAATTATTTCACAATCAGTGATCTCACATGAAACTAAGGATTTACTATTATTAGTTGCATGCATGTCAGATCCAGTGGAGACCCAGTTGAGATCTAGGTGAAAGGGAAGTTGACTATCAGTTTTAGTATTATTGGGTTGCATCCATGCAACCAAACACCAATTAAAGTGTGCATGAAACTTGTGCAGTCAAGGAAGGCCAAAATTCCTATTCTTTAGGGATTTCATTCATTAGGAATTGCGCAAGCAAGGCAGGCTGCCTGGAGGCAGTAAATTGGCTAATTATTGGTCAGTTTTATGTATAACAGTGTGATACAATTAGCTGATTACAGGAGGGCCCTTGTGAGAAGAGTTATACGTAATTTTTTTATGATTCCATGTTTAATATACAATATAATATAGTGGGGTTTTGACCAGCAAGATTTCCCCGAGAAATTATCTGTGTTGTGGGTTGATTGATTCTTCTTTGCTTCATGTGATTGGTGATTGTGTTTTTAATTCCACAATTGATTTGTATAAGTGATTTAGTATTTAACTTTAGTACATTTTTAGAATGGATTGAATCCATGATATACATGCTTTTTGTATAATTTCTATATATTTTGGTAGTAACCATAATTTTATTCATTATAAGATAGCCGCAAGAATTGAATTGCTTTCTATATCTAGAACCAGAGTGTCAAGTAATGGTTGCAAATGGAGGAACTATATATTTCTCAGGGATGTGCCATCAATATAACCATGGGGGAGTATGTATTTAATAGTCCAATTATTTCCATTCCAATGGGTGGTGCTAATGGTGTATTAAGAGTCCAATGGTTATAATCTTTGGGGATGATAGCTTTTATTTTTCAAGAATGTTTCTTGAAATTTTCCTAGTAAGGAAAGGAAATTGAATTAAGGGGCATCACAAGGAAACCAAGGGAGATAATCAGCTTTAATGGCATGACAAATATTTTGAAGAAATAACAATGAGGCATAATCGCAAAATTATGCTCACTAGATGTTCAAACATCGAAATCTTCCGTTTCTTCAGATCTCCAAAAAGTCTTGGAAAATCATTCCAAGGTATTTTAGAATCACAAATGCCTCCCACCTATTCACAATCATAATCATGATATCCACTTGATTCTAGGAAGTGTTCCTCCAAACATCATACCTTACAGATATCCCTATTCCCAAAAGAGTGAAATTGAATGTACGGTTGCAAAAATGTTAGAGGTAGGTATAATTCAATCTAGCCAAAGTTCTTTCCCTACTCCAGTAGTATTGGTACACAGTAAGTATGGATCATGGTGTATGTGTTCGAATTATAGGGAACTTAACAAGCTCACTATTAAATATAAATTTCCCATTTATTATCATTGATGAATTATTGGATCAATTACATGGGTAAATTTGCAATAGCCAAAACTCATGAAGGTCATTGTGAAGTTTTGGTAATGCCTTTTGGCCTTACTAATGCACCTTACACATTTCAACGTTTGATGAATTCAATTTTCAAACCCTCCATTATAAATTTTTTGTTAGTATTTTTTTATCATATACTAATCTACAATAAGCCTTGGAATGATCATGTTCAACATGTTGGCAGGGTGTTCAAACTATTGGAGGAGAAATAATTGTATTCAAAAACTTGCAAATCTTTCTTTGAGGTACAATGTTAGGTCCCTATAATACTAGTGTAGCCCCCTTATTTTTATTCTTATTGTAGCCTCCTATTGTTATTTTTGTGCCCATGTAGCCCCCATATTGTTATTGTTTTTCCCCATAGAAGCACACTATTTTTATTATTGTTCCCTTACATTATTATTGTTATGTAGGCTCTAATTATATTATGACCCCTTAGACTCCTATAAATACCAAGGAGGTCTTGTAATTTGTATCATCCAAGAATTTTTCATTTATGTGATGTAAAGGCCCTTGAAGAGGATAATTTTTAATTCATTGATCTATATTTATTTTTATTTTTATTTTTAAGAGTCAATTGCATAACATTTGGTATCAGAGCTTTGGTTTCTAGGGTTTTTCTTCTTCAAATAGGCCATCTTCGAATTTTCTCTATAACTTTTTTTATGTGAGGCTTTAGAAGCTAAAATTACAACCACATGGAGAAGAAATATTGGTGAAATTCATGTGCTACATTCAGATATTGGTTCAATATATTTTCGAAGATATGATCCGAGGAATTTAAGGTTTTTGCAAGCTCCATAATTCAATCTCAAACAAGTGACCTAGGGAAAATTGTCATAAATTTCTCTTCGAGCATCAGATTTGAACTTCTTAAAAAGTGACTGAAACAAAATGAAATGTAACTTTTTTTGTAACATTTTCAGGGCCAAAGGTTAAAACAATGACACGTGGAACTCCGTATATCTTCACTCTATGGAAAATGTCTATAATCAGGTCATTGTGGGAGATTGGGCATAACTCTTTATTGAATAGTACAATCTCATTATGACTTGTGGGCTTGGAAATAATACTCAGAGGGATGCAAAAGGATAAAATTTCATACCTTGGAGATTCGAAATTTAAGAGATAAATCAATTTCAATATCGAGCTCCTAAAAAACAAGAAAAATGTGTGTATTTTTCAAAATTTTGTATAACGTTTGTTTGAAAAATCATTTTAAAGTGATTCAAAGGGAATAATGAAGCATATATATCGTTGTTTGATTCCAAAATTCCTTGAAACAAAAAAATGGACACTCCTAGTAAGAAACCATAAATCTCTTCTACGACGCATGAAGAAGAGGTAGAAATGCAGCATGATATATCAAAATTACGAGAACAAGTGCGACAAATTTCACTCTCACAAAGAGTAAAAAAAAATAATTGAAAACTAATATGGATGGTTTGAAATATAAAATGGAAGCAATGATTAATGTCAATATGGAAGGTTTAAAGGATGGTTTAAAAACATAAATGAAAAGGGACCTAGAAAGTTTGACAAAGTTACTACAAGAAATGGTTCCAAGTGGTTAGAAGGTACTCCACAAAAATAACGATGAGAATAAAAGGAATACTAATTATGATTTTAGAGACTCCCATAGTGGGTTGAAGACTAACAACATTCCAAATATCGATATGAGGAATTTTTTTATGGCAAGGATCTAGTGACATGGATACAACATATGGAGAAACTGTTTGATCTACATGATGTATTGAACACACAAAAGGTACGCATTGCATATTTATCTTTAGTAAAAAATCAGTTTATGTGGTATCAATGGATTTTCTCTCATAAATCATTTTTCACTGGGACAATTTTTGCGAAATAATTGGTAGCACATTATGAGGATACAAAAAACAACACCTTCTTTAACCAATTAATAAATCTCAAATAAAAGGGTTCAATGGCAAAGCACATTGAGGACTTTAGAATATTGAATATCGAGTTCAATGATATTCCAGAGGAGGATAGGATTGAATTCTTCATAGGTACTTTAAAGGATAACATCAAACATGAGGTTCACCATTGGGAACCTGATTCATTTGAGAAGGAATTCCAGGTGGAAAGAAAATGTGAAAGAAAAATTATGGCAACAAGGAAGTCTACCAGTCACAACTATAAAGATGGAAGTGCTACTGATACTAGCCTTCCACAACCTACAAGGTTGACACCACAAAAATTAGAGGAAAAAAAGGTAAAAGGGCTTTGATACAATTATGATATAAAATGCACTAAAGGTCATAAGTCTACTGAGAAGAAACTATTTTACACGGATTGTGAAGAGGAGGAAGAAAAGGAACAAGGAGCATCAAAAGAAGAGCATATACACCAGGAACCAACCCCCAAAAAAGAAGAAATGTATCTGGTGATATCTTGTAATGCATTAGAGGGAATTACCACTCCTAAAGCTCTTAAGATAGAAGGATATATCAAGAAGATAAAGGTAATAGTGTTGATTGATTCAGGTAGTACCCATAATTTTATTTATTGTAAGATAACAAAGAATTGAATTTATTTATATATCTAGCACAAGAGTTTCAAGTGATGGTTGCAAATGGAGGAACTATAAATTGCTCTATATAGTGCCATAATATAAATCTAATCAGGGAGAATATGTATTGAATAGTACAATTCTTTCCATTCCAATGGGTGGTGATGATATTGTACTACGAGTCCAATGATTACAATCTATTGGGATGATAACTTTCAATTTTCAAGAACTTTTCTTGAATTTATTTTGGGAAGGAAAGGAAATTTAATTAAGGGGTCTAATGAACTGAAAAATATTTTGAAGAAAAAACAACGAGGCGTAATTTCACATGTTCACTAGATGTTTAAACATCAAAATTATTTATTTCTCTAAATATCCAAAAATTCCTGGACAATCATTCCAAGTTGTTTGATACTCCCAAAGGCCTCCCACTAATTCATGATTACGATCATGCTATTCAGTTGATTCTAGGAATTTTTCCTCCAAACATCGAGCCTTATAGATATCCCTATGCCCAAAAAAGTGAAATTGAACATATGATTGCAAAAATGCTATAGGTTAGTATAACTCAACCAAATCAAAGTTATTTATCTGCTCCAGTAGTGTTGATGCACAAGAAGGATGGATCATGGAATATGTGTCTGGATTGTATGGAGCTCAAAAATCTCACTATTAAAGATAAATTTCCCATTTCCTATCATTGATGAATTGTTGGATGAATTACATGGAGAAATTTACTTCACCAAGTTGGATCTTCATTCAGGATATCATCATATTTTAATGAAGAATGAACACATTCCGAAAACAACATTCATAACTCATGAAGGTCGTTATGAATTTTTGGTCATGCTTTTTGGCCTTACTAATGTACCTTCCATATTTCAAGGTTTGATGAATTCCATTTTCAAACCCTTAGAAAATTTATGTTGGTATTTTCTTATGATGTACTAATCCACAATAGTTATTGGAAGGATCATGTTCAACATGCTGACGGGGTGCTCAAACTATGGGAGGAGAAACAATTATATGAAAAAACCTCTAAATGATTATTTGGATTACAAGATATGGAATATTTTGGTTATATTGTATCTCATGAGGGTGTCACGAAAGACCCTAAAAAAATTAAATCCATTGAGGAATGGAAAATCCCACAAACATAAAACATCTTCGAGGATTTATCGGGATGATAATGTATTATCACGAGTTTTTTTAAGATTTATAGGAGAATAGTAGTGCCTTTAACAATTTTAATGAAGAAAGATCCATTTTCTTGGACTCCATAAGAAACTAAGGCTTTTGAACATATTAAAGAGGCAATGTGCCAAGCACTAGTCTTAGCTACACCAAACTTCACAAAAACAATTATTGTGGAATGTGATGCCTCAAGAAATGGACTTGGTGTTTGTTGGGTCACCCAAATACCATATTTTTACCAACCTTTCACTTCACTTTCACTTCACTTTTAAAACCATATTTCTCTTTCCCATAAACTAATTTCATCACTACATCGGGTTTACAACTAAAATTTTCCAATGCATTTGTTTTAGTGTTTTTGAGTGAATTTATGAAAATATTGGAAAAATAACATGTGTTCACTTATATATGAAAATGGGATGAGTTTAATTATGTTTGTAGGTGTATTTTAAGACTTCAATAAAGTCATATTTGACCACTGAGCCTCAAATTCGAATTTCTACTTCAACCCCTTGAATATTTGATGAAGATTTGGGAGATTCCCTCAAGCGTACATTATGGAGAAGAATCATGGAAATTTTGATAAGATTGTTTATCAAAGGTATTAGATATTTGTGAGAGGATTTGTAGATATGTTACTTGCTAAGTGTTAGCACATGGTTGTAACCACATGAGACATTTGTGGATTTAGGAGAGATTTGTGGATCTCAAATCTTTGTTGGTTATCTCAATTTTATATATAAATAGGAGTGCTCTCTCTCCAAAGAGGGGGGGTAGTAGGAAAAACTTGAGACTTTGAGACTATTATTTTCTGAAGATAATTGAAGATAGAACTTATCATTTTCTTGTGCATATGTTTTGAATGGGTTGTTGTAGCTGAGTGTTGTTTTAAGGGTGTACCAGGAAAAGATGGAAGGCCCCCATTCTAATCTAAGTACATTTTATTGTTAAATAGTGTTTATAAATGTGAATATGCTAGTTTCAATTATCAATGTTTATTCTTCTTTGCTATAGATACTTGTACATGTTTTCATTCTAAACTTTTATTATGACCATGTTTTCATTTTTTGAATATTGAATTATAATTCAATAACTAGTTTGAATGTGGAAAGGATACCAAGGACTCTTAGAGTATAGCCTCTTCTCCATGAGCTTGGATTGGATTATTTCAAGATTCACTTTATTTCTTTCTTTCTAGATTAACTTTACATGCTTTCATTTCATCATGCTTTCATAGCTACCTGGAAATGGTATTATAGAAGGAATGTGGAAGGATAACCCAGACTCTTAGAGTGGAGCCTCTTCTGCATATTCTAAAATATACTAATGGCATTGACCAATCATTTATACGCTTTCATAGAGTAAATTTGAATGCTTTCTTTACATGATTTCATAGAGTAAATTTGAATGCTTTCTTTACATGTTTTCTTTACTTTCTTTTTAGAATAGTTGTCTTGTTATTCCAGCATGCCTTTCACTTTTCCAAATCCTAAACAATGACTTCCTAATCTAACTAGATCTAAGGTCCATATATTTTGGTGTGTTTCTAAGTCTACTAGCCTAGATTGATAATTAAATATATTCTCTAATTTAGTCCCATAAATTAGACTTACAGTGTTGTTACAATGCAAGAAGGAAGACCCATTTCTTTTGAAAGTCAACCAATCAAGCGAAAGTATTTACACAAACCTTTTTTATGAGAAGGAAATGTTGGTAATACTACATGCACTAAAGAAATGGTGACCTTACCTAATGGGAAGACACTTCAAGGTAAAATAAAACATCTACCTCTCACGGAAATGGTCATAGATGAATGAATTACATAATGCAGTTGAATCCCAAAAAATGATATCTAATATAATGCACTATGAAAACCCCTCAATACTTAAATACAAAGAGTGAAGGGACCTCAACATGAATGGTTCATGAGGAATAATACTTGCTAAGGTTTATAAAGCTGGTTAGCAAGCTAAGTCGGCTTGATTGTGAGGAAAACTCCACAGTTAAGCACGCTTGAGCCAGAGGCGATCTCGGATGGGTGACCTCCTGGGAAGTCATGGTTACCAGGTGCAAGCCCCGAAAGTGATGATTGATGTTATGTGATTCATTTCACTAGTTTCAATCCTACTTCTTGTGACACGGACAAATCCCTCTTGCAAACAAGAGCGATCTCCCTAGTATCCAAAGGATATATAGAAACAAACATACAGATGTAAACCATCTCCTCTAGATTATTTTGCTTAAGAGTTATTCATTAACTACAGATAGATACTCCTACCTGAAGTCCAATGCTTGCTCGGTCTTCAATCCAGTCTCTCCAGAAGTTATTGATCCAACATATAAGATCTGCAATCAAAGACAAGAAAACAAGATCAAAAGCATCTGCAAAATATGATAATTCGAAAACAATAAGCTATCTTAGTGATCAAGGAATATAAGAATTAAATCATTCAAAAAATGGATGAAAAACTCAATGAGAAAATCGAATCAATTTGTATTAACTTTGAATATAAAAGAATAAAACTTACAACCTTGATGCCTTGATGTTCATACAGGATCTTCCGAGGTCTTGAATAGTCGTTTTCCTCAGTTTGACAAGACTCTGACTCTCTTTATCAGCATAAGGCTATGGCTATGAGTATGTAATCTTTCTCATGCCAATGATGTAGAATATGGATAATATATTTATTCAGCAATTCCCCTCAAAAATATCAAGTTCTAAGTACTCTCTCCAAAGCAAGAAGCAAGCACCCTGAACTCTCTATGTGCTAAGTACTAAGTACCCTTAAGACTGAAACTTGGTATCAATTTATAGCATAAGGGAGCTATTTTCAGCTCCAAAAAGGAAGGGATAAAGCCCTCTCATCATGGTATTTCAGCTCCAAAAACCAAGGGATAGCTCCATTTATGAAGGGATAAAGGTTCATGAATGGAAGGGGTGAAGCTTGACTAGATAACGCTTCTAGAAGGCCCCAGCTGGAATAATATTCGACCAGCTAGGCTTCTAGAAATTACTTTTCTCTTTATTTTACCTTTTACGGGGGTTTTCAGTTTTAATAAGCTTTACGTGCTGGATGTGGCGCAGTTTTTATAGCAATTAGCCGTGGTACCGCAAGGAATGACTAGGAAAAGTGCGGAGTTAGGATTTTTAGGATTTTTAAGAGATTTTCTCCAGATCCAAGACTTAATTTAGGAAATTTATGTTTTTAGAATTCTAAGGAAGCAATAAATAGTTAATGATGAAGCCATATAGAAAGCTCAATGTCATGGTGACAAATTTCAGTGTAACAGATTGCCCCCTAAAGTGCGAAATCTGAAGATTTTTTTGAAGAATTCTGAAGAATGAAGTGCTTTATCATTTTTAGGATCGGGCTGTTGGTACATCAGTCAAAACCTGAAAAAACATTCAATGCAAGAATATATATATGTATATCATTGCTAAGGTAGGCATTTCCATACTTAGATCAACACTAACTACATGTTTTGATACAGAAATGATTTTATAATTACATGAAGTAGTATACACAGCATGGACGCAGCCATATGTCATAAGTAGTCTACTGTATGATGAATTATAAAACTCCTCATAGCCTGGATGGTGGAAACTAGATCCAGGGTCTTGATTTCCGCTTCTCGAACTAGTACGATTCTATCTATGCGATTGATTGTGTTGAAGTCGAACATGGTAGAAACCACTTGATTACCAGTCAATGATGTGAACTATTAACAAGTGTGAGAGAAACCACCAATAATGACAATGGTTCTCAAAGTACTCAGTACAATCTATGAAATGTGAATTTGTGATCTGAAGTCAAAAATTTCACAAAATCTTTCAATCGAAGGTCAATGATGCAACCTGTCGTCGAAGGCAAGAAATGTTCCATTAGAGCATGCAGATCCCAAGGTACTGATAGGATTCTAGATCAACTTTCTAGATGATGAGTTGTCGTTGATAGAAAGTGACCCGTCGTAGGAAAGCCCACGACATGAAACCATTAGATCAAGTTTTGAAGAAATATATAGCAAGGACTGACTCAGGGATGGTCAACGCGAGTGAAGAAAAATGATTGCAATGAATGGTTTATTTAACTAATCCCTTGAACACATAATGACACTGCAGATGGTTTGGTGACAATTGACCTAAAGCTAATACCCAAAAACTGCCTGAAGACTTTCAATGTGGTTTGATTAACTGTTGGCCAAAGGATTTTCCCAACCTAGACAGGAATGTGACAAAAGTGTCGTGTTCAAGAGTGGTATAAAATTTTTTTAAAATGAAGTGTGACAAGTGGATTCATTTTCTCTCTTTTCCCCCACCATTTCTGGCAAGTACCTCTTTATTTTTGACAAGCTTGAGGAGGATAACATTTGCTTGTAATATAAGCTCATCCTTCGGATGAGTCCAACTTAGTATTAAAATCAAACCCTAATAAGGAGTGGTTCATTCTTGTTTATAATTGACAGGTCCTTTATTGTTAAGTTTTAATGAGTCCATTATAGGTGAAACTCGGTGTTTTTCAGTTTTAGGGAGTCAGAAGAAAAACTTAAGAAAACTCCATGGGTGTACTTTTTCCTAAATTTAGTCTCTCAAGCTCGAAAAAGGATAAAATAATGCAGGAGAGAACTCTATTGACCATGATTAGTCAACGTATACATTTTTCGTAAATAGTCCATTTCAGTCTGGAAAAGGGGTAAACTTATACTAAAAGGACGACTGTTCATTTCCTTTCACGACTTCGAATATTCAAGTACTCGGCGATCTTTTCATGTTTAGAGAGTCGGAAAAGGGCTTAAAAGAGAACTCTAGAGTTTCCCTTTTTCGTAAATTTTCAAGAGTATGAAAAAAGTGATAAAAATATGCTCAATGGTTTCACTTTTTTTGTAATTTTTAACGAGTTTGAAAAAGAAATAAAAAACTACTCATAGTTTTCGCTTTTTCGTAAGTTTTAATGAGTTCGAAAAAGTGATAAAAATGTACTCATATGGTGTCACTTTTTTGCAAGTTTTTAACGAGTTTGAAAAAGTGACAAAAAGCATACTCATTGCCAAAATTATCATTTCACCCGAAAATCATGTATTCTGCACAAAAACCCAAAAAATTAAACATACCTGTTTTAGATAAGTAAAAATTATTTTAAAAACAACCTTTCAAAGTGGAAAATAAATAAAGTATTATTTTATTTATTCAAAAAATATTATAAAAAGTAGTTCAACCAATTCATTTTTACCATCTGCATTCAGAGTGAAAGTTGAGAGCTTTTGGTAGAAAAAGTTCCAAAGGAGATATCAGAAAAACTGACCGTTCGAATACAAAACCGTCAAATCCAGGTAATCCACAACTCATTTCTCTTCATTTTCAATCGTTTACATTCTCTTTTTAGGCTTTAAAATCGTTTTTTAAGAGAAAAAAAGGTTCGAAAATTCGCCCTCGGGGTTCCACAGGTAATACACACAGTACCTGCGGACCCCGATAATTTTCGAAAGGAAAATTATCGGGCTCCCGCACTTTTCATGCATAACGCGTGTGGTAGTTCGCACTGTTTTTGTGTAAAAGGTGCAGAGGCGTCGTGAAAAAAATAAAAATATTAAGTCTCTCAAATTAAGCCAAATTTTTCTATTTTAATTGCATCTCATCTTTCAATATTTCCATTGCAGAGTATCCACAATGCTTGAATGGAGAAAACGTGAGCATGAAGAAGTGGATGAGGCGGCTATTGGGCAATGCAGGGAGTCTACCCACATTGCGTGTGTTGAGAAAGCATGGATTATACAAATATTGGGCAATGCAGGGCATGAGGGCTCAAGTAGAGCTATTGACATGGTTAGTGAACAAGTGGGATGTTTAAGAGAAGTGTTTCATTATCAGTGATCACCGGATCGAACTTGAGCTGGAGGAAATTTACTTCCTTACATGTTTATCCAAAAGAGGAGAACCTATTTCCTTGTTCGAGGCTAGGGCAGGTGTCCAGCCTATCACTAGCTATCAACAAGAATTTTATAATGAAGAGGCTGATCCAAAAGACAACCGCATTGATATATAAAAACCATTATCAGTCTTGAACTCAAAGTGGTTGCGTTTACAGTGACCAAATTGTGTGGGAGCATAGCTCCACACGTGGCTATTAAAGCCCAAATGCAGATAGCAGTTGAATTTTATAGAGGCACCATCTTCAATTGGTGTGAAGCAGTATTGGCTAATGTAAAAGGCCAATTGACCAGAGCTAAGAACGCAAAGCTGAAAAAATTTAGATATGGAGCTATCGTAGTTTCTTTTGCTCTGGAGAGGATTCCATCTCTTGCCCCCCAGCTTATCTCGGTTGATGCTGGTGGCGTTAGAGAGCCTCGGATGGTCCGCTAGGTGCAAGTGATGGCCCACCATAGTGAGGGTGTTGAGATAGTTTGATTTACACCTTCATATCTTCATTGGTTACAGAATCAAATCTTCGCGATTGAAGATTTTCCGTATGCAGGGATAGATTTCTGCGGTGACCCTGATATGCCTCTTCCTCCAAGAACACAATGGGATGAGTCAGGTAAATGAATCATTTTGATGTGTTTCTAACTCTAATTTTTTTTGTTTTTTAATCGTCCAATACTGATGACAAAAAATTCAAATGCAGATGTTGGTCCACGAAGACCAGCCAATCTTCGTTGCTTCGAGAGGAAGTAAACGGATCCTATTGCACCGCCAGAGAACCAGGCAGTAGACAGTCTCACTGATTTAGAGCAGAACTTAGAGAGGTTGACTAGATACATTCCAGAGACTACGGTGGATGATATTCCTTTTCGTCTCCAGAGGCATGTCACTGGCGTTCCTAGCTAGTTTCGGAGATATCTGCGTAGAGTGGCCCGAGCGATAGTATATTATCATGATCATCATCACGGATAGTGGATGATTATCGCAGACTATTGTATTTTTGTTTTTTGTATCAGTATCTTTCATATCATAAAGTGTTTTAAACCTATGCTCTTAGACGATGTAATATTTTTTGAAACACAAACTCTATTTATGATATGACTACTTTCAACGGCTATCTTGTTCAACACTTATCAAATGTTGTTTTAATTTACCTTTTTAATGTCGCAAATGTTTGTTTATAACATTATTAGCCAATGCATCAGTCAACGTATTTAAAATTCTCAGAATGTGTTGATATTCAATGTAATCAAACCGTCTTTCCAAGAGACGAACCTTCAAGAATAATCTCAGTAACACTGGATTTTTAATTGCGTATACTATGTTTAAATGCAATACAATGAGTTCTAAATCTAACCTTATGATCAACGTCGAATGCCAAATGAAATGGCATCAGATAATAACTCAATAACTGCGCTATATTCTGCGACATTATTCGTTGTTTGACCAAGGCGTATCCCATGCATAGAAACTAACTCATCGGTGGGTGAATAGATAACCCAGGCTACGGAAGAAATATTCTGTGTATTATGACAGGCACCATCAACAAAACCAATGTACACTTGAAGCGAAGTCAACATCTGCAATATCAAGAGTAATCAAGATAAGCAGGGATAGTAGTCAATGAAAACTTAAACTAGACACACACATCTAATCTAAAGTAGCTAACTTAGAAAAATAACTAATGTATAGGTGAGATCTTCACGCAAAAAATTAAGCATAATATCTCTTTAGATAAAGTCCATTTTTGGGTTTATCTAGAGAGACCCCATCATAATCAATCAATTCGTAAGCCCCTTTTTCAAGCACTCGCTTGACAATAGAAGGACTGTTCCACATGGGTTCGAATTTCCCAGCTCCTAGTTTATCATTAGCTTGGTCATATACCAATACTAGGTCACCTTCTAAAAAAACACGAGGTGTAACACTTTGATCGTACTGAGCTTTAATGCATTTTTATGAGCTTCAACTGCCAATGCAGCGGTGCGCCAAGTCTCATCTAATTGTGCTAAGTAAAAAAAGTGTTTTTCCTCCTCAGAGGTAGCTGGTAGTAACTCTATGGCTAATTGGAGTGATGGTATTTCGCATTCAATCGATAACACACCTTCTAAACCGTAGACCAGTTGAAAAGGACTGAATCCTGTTGTGGTTTTTGCTGAGGTTTGGTATGCCCAAAGTGCTGAGAAAAGCATAGTATGCCAATTTGATTTATGAATTCTGATTATCCTTTTAATCATATTGGTTAAAACTTTATTGACGGCTTCAACCTGACCATTAGCCTGCGGGTAATATGGAGTAGAGTTTTCATGGTGCAGGCCAAGTTGGTCGGAAAGTTCAGTCATCATAATGTTTCAAAAATGGCTCCCATGATCAATAATGATAGCTTGGGGTACACTGAATCAAGAAATCATGTGATTGAATACAAAAGTAGCTGCAGTTTTTCCATCTACCGCAAATGTAGGCATCACCCCAGCCCATTTGGTAAAATAATCTACTGCGAGAATAATATACCCATGCCCCCCGGCCAAGTGAGGGTTACATGTAATGAAATCAATGCCCCATTTTGCGAAAGGACTAACAGAAATTATGGGGTTAAGAGGAGCTGGTGGTGCACACATATTTCGATCAAAAATCTGACAGTTGTGGCATTTTCGGACCGAAAGAATGAAATCTTTGAATAACAAAGGCCAAAAATAACCAGTGCGCAATATCTTTTGAGCTGTGGCATACCCAAACAATGATCGCCACACGCTCCAGAATGAAATTCATTTAAAACCTTTTCAGCCTCTTCATGGGTTAAACATCGTCGATATACAGAATCTGTTGTGCGACGATAAAGTGTGTCTCCAACAATATTGTACTGTTGAGACTGGTAATGGATATTTCATTGATGTGGACGTGAAAGCTCAGGCCAGAAAGTTTGGGTTTGGAGATAAATGATTATATCCCCATACCAAGGATCTAACGTATTGATAAGAAACAAAGATTCATCAGTGATCAGATGTTCTACCACAGTTTCTGTCTCAGTATACGGGAAGTCACACATCAGTTTGGCGAACATTAGTGATTTCTTTGATTTGTATTTTTCAAATTATAAATCAAAATCTTGAAGGATAACTATCTATTTAGAGTATTTTCCCCCGAATAATTTTTTAGTGAGAATATACATCATCGGGTTGCAGTTAGAAATCACCGTTATTTTTCGTAAAAAATGTAATGACGAAATCGTTGGACAACTTGAACTGCTGCCAAGGCCAATTTCTCTACATGTGAGTATTTGATCTCTGTGGGATTGATATTATAACTAAGATAGTAAATCACATGCTCGTTGTGGAATTCATCTTCCTGAACTAATACCATTCCAATAGTGGAATCTGAGGCTGCTAAGTATAAAAAGTAATCCTAATTGTTATTTGGTGGATGCAGTAATGGTGCATGGGTCAACACGTGTTTTAGAGCATAAAAATATCGATCAGCGATCTCATCCCAAATGAAAGAAACATTATGTTTTAGAAGCCTGGTAAAACCTTTGGTTAACTCAGCATAATTCTAGACGAATCTACGCAGAAATTTTGCTTTCCCTTGCAAACTTTGAAGTTGGCGGAGTGTGGAAGGAGGAGGTAAATTGATAATAGCCTCAACCTTCGAAGGGTCAACATGAATGCCTTTTTTCAAAACGACAAATCCCAGTAACCTACCAGATTGTACACAGAAAACACACTTGTGCGGATTCAAGCGAATCTTATAATACCTACATCTCATAAAAATTTCTCGCAACTGAGTTGGATGATCTTCTCTGTGTAATGAATGAGCAAGTAAATCATCGAGATAAGGTTGCACAATGTGTTTAATGTCATGAAAAGCATAAGACATTGCCCTTTGAAAAGTTGCCCCAACATTCTTCAATCCAAAAGGTAGTTTACAATAAGAAAATGTTCCCCAAGGACAAATGAATGTTGTTTTTGGTTGATCGACAGGGAGTATGTTTATTTGAATGTATCCAGAAAATCCATCCATAAATGAATACATTTCATTTTTGGCACAATCATCAATGATTTGGTCAATATAAGGGGTTGGATAATTGTCTTTAGAACAAGCTTTGTTAATATCCCTATAGTCGACACATACTCGTATGGTTCCTTGTTTTTAAGTAACGGGAACGATATTAGATACCCAATACGTTAACAAGATAGGGTAAATAAAACCTGCTTTCAATAATTTCTCAACTTCAGCTTTAATAGCGGCAACCTTTCATGGATGTATCGGACGTAATTTTTGTCTGATCGGTTTAGCATCCGGGTAAGTTTGGATTTCATGAACGACAATTTTGGGATCAATTCCTGGCATTTCTTCATAATACCAGGAAAATATGTCATGGAATTCTTGGAATAGGGCCTTATATGTAGCAATTTCATCTAACGTACAAGAGGTACCTATATGAATATTTTCAATAATTCCTGGTTTCACTGATATGTCAATAGGAATCGTGGAATAAATATTCTCCAAATTCACTTCAGAATCTAAATTTTTTATCGATATCGGATTTTGGGGTTCCTTGACATAATCAATTGTAAAAATAGATGAAAAATTATTTTCGAATCTATCAAGCTCAAGTAAAAATGATGAACTATGATAGAGATCATCCCATGGTAAATCATATATGGACAAGAATTCACAAATTCTCTCATCAGAATGAAACACTTCTTTAAAAGGATCTGGAATTGATGTTATAGTTGAGTTTGATGGTGAAAAATATTCTTCATTGACCACATTCATTAGATCAAAATTAGTTTATGGTGAATTGGAAAATGATTGTACTGCTTGATATGCTAATTCAAACGGGCTCAAATTCATTGCGCCATTATACGAATCCAGTTCTGATTCTAAAGGCACTATCCAAGGATCATCGAATGGAATAGTGCTTGATGTAATCATATTGATATTAGCAATAGTACACAGTACGTTAGGTGGAGGCATAGAAAAAGTTCCCAACAAAGTGGAATATTTGATTAAACCTACTCCTACATCCTCATAAGGGATAGTCGTTTTTCCAATGTGCTGAATACTATCCATAGAAGCTGGGTCAAACAAATAATATGAGAGCTGATAGATTTTCACCATCTTTCCTTGATGAGGAAACATTATTAATCGAAATATGGATGACACAACAGTAGTCATATCATAAGATCAACTTCGACCCAGAAGAAGGTTGTAATCTAGAGGGGCTTCAACTACTTCCACATATAAATTAACGATTTTACCTTCGACCTCTATAGGTAGATCTTGTAAAATTCCATATGGATGGAATCCTCTTCCATCAAAATCTTTGAGGATTGTTGGTGATTGGTTAAGTGTCATAGAACCAAGTTATTTCCAACAGTTTAACGACATAATACACGTAGATGATCCTTCATCAATAACAGTATGAAAGGAACGTTTATTTTTTACTAGTACTGGAATCTAAAATGTCATTTGATGAGGGAGCCGTGGTGTAAAATTTTCTAAATCAAAGACCATAAGGTTCGAATCCTGAAGATATACTGCTCCAATTGCTGATAACAGTAATTTTCTTTTTGTTGGGCATGATTGCAGCACTTCTAAAGCCGACATTGTTGAAGGAGATATTGCTAAATCTTTGACAATGTTGTAATTCTGAGCAACTCTCGCATGTGGATTGAAAGCTGATTTACGAAGTACACCTTTAGCAGGAGGTTTAAATACTAGATCAGGATTCGGTTTCTCAATGTGAAGAAGATCAGAAACCAAAGGAGAAGTAGCTGGTGCATAATTAGAATTTTCTACTTCTTTACCAGTAGCGGGATTTTTACTACCATAATCTTGTGATCGAGTCACAACCATCAAAATATCTGCTGATGTATTAGAGGAAGATCCAATCATTTTTCTATCTTGAATAGGAAAAGGATCCTTCAAGACAATGGGGGTGGGTGAACCTTTGACGAACTTAGATAACTTAGCCCTATGCGAACATTCCTTGGTGAAATGATCCTCGTCATAGATAAGACAAGGATAATGACGTTTCCATTTATCATCAGTCAATTCAGTTTTATCAGTTTTTTCCTTGGGAGATGAAGTCTGCTTACTCTTATTCTTCCCTTTCTTCTTGTTACCGAATTTTGACTTTGTAGTAGATGAATCTACATTGTGAATATCAGCAGAAGTTTCCAGGGAAAATTTTCCTTTCGGTGAATCAGGTAAAGTTATTATAGGAGAAGTAACCTTCGAAGATTTCTTCTTACTCTTAGTCGTACTAACTGAACTAATTACACCATCAGTGGCATGGGACCCTGAAGGAGTTGTTGTTATCTGACCAGGATGTGCTAAATCAGAAATTTTCTCATACAAAGTACCGGACTGGGTATATACCAAGTCAAGATATTGAGCTTGAGCGATAACTTGTTCTTCAGTAACAAATCCTCCTTTAGCTACATCTTCAATGATTTTAAGTAGCAATGATTTGATAAACCATTCTGCCAATATTTGATCCAGGATTAAAACTTTTACCAAACATCTTCTACATCTCTATTCATGTATATGATCTGATATGTATGTAGATGTACATTTTTTTAGCGAAGTTAATAATTTCGTGTCGTTGTCATATCTGACTGGCAACTAAAAATGAGTTAAGAAATCATTTGCTAGGGCGTTGAAATTTTTAAATGAGCCTCTTGGAAATTCAATGTACCACCTAGCAGCTAATCCTATTAAAGTTCTCTGAAAAAGTCTAAGTCGAATGGAATCGTCGATTAATGAGTTGGATGCACACCAAAGGTGGTAAGTCATGACATGGTTAGAAGGATCCTCTCTTGATTTTCCTTCAAACTTTGGGATATCACTGGGCAACTTATTTGGCATTGGCGGCCACTACGGATGATAATAGATGGGATCATTCATAAGGTGGGATAAATCAGGTAAATCCAAAGGTGCTATGAATGGAAATTGACGGGTAGGGTCTTGCTGATAACCTTGTGAGACTAAACCAGTCTCAGGAGGAGGATATCCAAGATATCCTGGAATAGCCTATGCATTTGGAATCGAAATGCCCCCTGGATAACTAGGAATAACCGAACCATACTAGGGTTGAACAGGTGTCTGATATGTATACCCAAGATATGGTTGTTGCAGGTAAACTGGAGTTTGTGGAACAGGTCCATATTGGTATGGCCCCTGATACGGTTGATAAGTAAACTAAGGTTGACTTGTTATAACTGTACTTATACCAGGTTGTCCTGCAGGCATCTAAACAGTAGTCTGAATTGTAGGTCCAGACTGTGAAATAGAAACCTGAGGAATCTGTACCGATGTTTGAGGGGCAGAAGTAATAGGAGTTGTAGACACTCCAGGAGTAGGTGTGGCAAGTTGAACAGAAGTCTAAGTAGCAGTTTGTGGCAGAGTCCTAGGTGTACTCAAACCAGGCTACTGAACGAACCAGATGCAGGTATTTGAATTAGAGGATGGACTACTTTTTGGGGCTGATTATAACCAACTGGTTTTCCAGCTTGATAATAAGGTACTTGCACATTTGGTTGTAAATTCTATTGGACTTGGGATGGATCCCACACCATTCTGGGATATGAGGGTCCCATCGAAGGTTGTGCATAAGACGGCCCATAACTGGGTTGAACATATGGCTGGTAATTAGCTGGATAATTTCCACCTCCTTGTAACATTTTTTGTTCCGGATAGAACTGTTGTGCTAAAGGAGGTTGCAATCCTTGAGCTGGATACTGCCCTTGAGGTTGATATTGACCTTCAGGCATGTACTGACTTTGAGGAAAATAATTTCCCTGAGGTTGATATTGACCTTGAGGTATGTACTATCCTTGGGGTTGATATTGACCCTAAGGTATGTACTATCATTGGGGTTGCCCCCCAGGCTTTATTTGACTGTTTTGAGGTTCCCCCCTAGGTGGTAAATTACTACCTTGAGGTCTGAGGTTTTGAACATTTCTAGACATCATATAACCTTGCTCATTATTCAAAGTTCCAGTATTTGATTCATTTGGACCAGATTATGACATTTTTTTGTTGGGAAATGGAGATGCCCCTGAGAATGTGCCAGAGAGCGACTGATAGCCTGAAGGAACATACAGACCACCATACAAAAATGTTTCTGGTGATTCAGTAAACATAGATGACTCACTAGACATGTTTATCAAAGGTCTATAACCTATTGATGTAGAGTAGAAAGGAATTCGAGGTGGTGAATACTGAAGACCTACGTTCTGTAGAAAATCTGTCAATGAAGAATACCAAGTGTCTTGTCTAAAAACACTGTAAAAAATCGATTTACATTCTCTAAGTTCTAAATTTTCCTGAGTTGAAGGAAGAACAATTTCTTCCTCTATATCAGAAATTTCTTCAATACTAACAAGACCAAGAGGAAGATTTTTTGTAATCTGATTCCTCACTCTGGGTGAATTAGGATAATCAGGTGTTGGAGGAGTGAATTCTAAAGTAGGTTTTGATGTAGCAAGTTTAGTTTCTGGTTTAGAAATTTTAGTTTCTTCAGCTGATAACTCACTTGTTGCAGAAGCAACTTCAGTTAATTCAAAAATTGAAATTGTCTGTGGATTATGTTCTGCTATTTGTGGTTGATCTACTTCAAAATTAGGATGAATAGTTATGGATGATTCTCCTTGTTCTGTTGATCCAATTCTGTCGATAACATTTGGTATCAGAGATCTAAGTCTTTCTAGTTGGCTTAGTGTATACTTAGGGGGTTTCCCCTAAGTTCTACGTGATCATCTCAGTAATTCAGCCACGATTAAAAATTTTAACACACACAATCAAAGAAAATTTCAAACAAAATTCCTAAGGTCGCTAATGGAACAATCAAATAAATCATACACCTATAAAAATCTAAGAGATCAATCCACACACAAATAGTAGATCCTCGAGTTAAAAACACTAGTTGGTGATGAAATCCAACATTGTAGAATTTTAATGCAGAAATGGCGATTGGAACAGTTACCCCGACAACCTTCTTAATGAAACAGACCAGTGAAAGTTTCTCCACTTAAACCATCTCGAGTAAAGATAACCCTTTGGAGAATCCATGTGAGTCTAGCCGACCTCTGCTCCAGGTACAGTGGGACCTCCCCTCTACCGTCACCTTGGGAAATAATCCTAAATTTTATGGTCACTAAGGTTACCAACGGGAACGCATATACCTAGGGAAACAGTCTACGATCCGATATACACACAAGGGTAGAGTAACAAGCTCAATCCCCTTGAAGGCTCCTTGAAAATAATCCAAGTTTTACCGACAAGTGACCCCAGGCTCCTCAACAATGGTCTATCTGAGGTTTATTGTTGTTAATACGTGCACATCTTCTATCGTTCCCAATGAGATAGGTATGATTACCTCACTGGTTCGGATATGATCTCGTGCTTGACTCCTTTAGGAGGAGCTTCGCAAAGCATATATGCTACAATTGGATTTTCCTACCGCAAGATTGACTACTTGTTTGTTTTTACTATCTTGGAGAGTTAACTAAAACCTATTCCAAGACACTAGCCTGAGCTATATTGGTGGAAAAGAGCCCTAGAAAGTATAAAATTTCTAGATTAATTTTAATTAAGTGTTACTTTTAATTGGCAGTTCTTTAGGACAATGGGTACGGAAATGAAACTTCGATGATGTTTTAATGACTCGACTCAAAATATGCTACAATGAATCTATATTATAAACAACTCATTTGTTTTCAATGAGATCTAATTAGAGGAAAGAGTTGAGAGATTTTTAATGATTTTCAAAATATCAATTCTTTCTTTCCTATTGAAAAGCTTTGAAAATGAGACTATTTGGAGAACTCAATTTCAAAAAGATCTTTTGCTCAAAATGAAATTCCCTATATCATTTAGATCGGAAACAAAATAAACTTCTTCCAAAAGAAAACTAAAAATCTTAATATTATAAAATTCAAAACTAAAAGAAAACTCTAATCTCGAATTCTATCTAAAAGTTGGAGGATGTTTAAACCTGGTTTGTAATCTAACCAATAATTTCTTGCTTATTCCAGCAAGAAACCAAAGCATCCAAAAATGGTTTTAAAACGAAATTCATACCTTATTATTATAAACGGTTTTATAATTTTTCAAATGAAAATAAAATCAAATTTTCATAAGAGTAACAATTGCATGAAGTTCAATGGCTCAGCAGAAAAACAATGAAATACCAAATAGCTGAGGTATACAGAAGTTTCTGATTCAGAGCAATGGAGAGACTAGGCAGATCGTTTACTCGTAACATGCAAACTAACTGAATAAATCACTTCAACACAAAAATTGTTGAAAGAAACCTTAAGAAAGATCTTTGACAGTCAAAATAGATTGGGATGATAACAAAAAATCAAGAAATTGGATTCCAGAAAATAGAATTTCTACTTTTTCTAAAATTTTCCAAAATTCTGCAGTTTCTAATGGAAGAAGGTGTGGTACCGCAATTTATTCTACTAAAAACAACGGAGGCTACCACTCTGTTTTAAAACAAAAAGTGCGAAAGGCAGGAAAAGTAGAGAAAAAATAAAAATACAGATTTACAGTTAGGGGTCCTATTTAGTCTTGTACCCAACCCAGTTTTAAGCTAAACAAAGTCAAAGAAATTGCAAAAGTCAAACTGAAAATAAACAAGAAAACTAAGTTTAGTTTTATTATCCCCAGTGGAGTCACCAATTTTTTACACGGATGAATCCCTCTTGCGGACAAGAGCGATCTCCCTAGTATCCTAAGGATATCTAGAAACAAACAGACAGATGTAAACTGTTTCCTCTAGATTATTTTTCTTAAGAATTATTCATTAACTATGGATAGATACTCCTACCTGAATTCCAATGCTTGATTGGTCTTCAATCCAGTCGCTCCAGAAGTTATTGATCCAACATATAAGATCTGTAATAAAAGACAGTCAAACAACATCAAAAGCATCTGCAAAATATGATAATTCGAAAACAATAATCTATCTTAGTGATCAAGGAATATAAGAATTAAATCATTCAAAAGATGGATGAACAACTCAATGAGAAAATCAAATCCATTTGTATTAACTTTGAATATAGAAGAAGAAACCTTACAAACTTGACGCCTTGATGTTCGTACAGGTTCTTCTGGGGTCCAGAACAGTCGTTTTCCTTAGTTTGACAAGACTCTGACTCTCTTTATCAACATAAGGCTATGGATATGAGTATGTAATCTTTATCATGCCAATGATGCAGAATATGGAGATTATATTTATTCAAAAATTCCCCTCAAAACTATCGAGTTATACTTACTCTCTCCAAAGCAAGAAGTAAGCACCCTGAACTCTCTATGTGCTAAGTACTAAGTACCCTTGAGACTGAAACTTGGTCTCAATTTATAGCATAAGGGAGGTAGTTGCAGCTCCAAAAAGGAAGGGATAAATCCCTCTCATCATGGGATTTCAGCTCCAAAAACCAAGGGATAGCTCCATTTATGAAGGGATAAAGGTTCATGAATGGAAGGGGTGAAGCTCGACCAGATAGCGCTTCTAGAAGGCCCCATTTGGAAGAATATTCGACCAGTTGGTAATCTCGAACTTAATTTTCTCTTTATTTTACCTTTTACGAGGGTCCACAGTTTTAATGAGCTTTACGTGCGGGATGTACCAAATTTTTTATAGCAATTAGCCGTGGTACCATAGGGAATGACTAGGAAAAGTGCGGAGTTAGGATTTTTAGGATTTTTAAGAGCTTTTCTCCAATTCCAAGACTTGATTTAGGAACTTTATGTTTTTAGACTTCTAAGGAAGCAATAAAAAGGTAATGATGAACCCATATAGACAGCTCAATTTCATGGTGACAAATTTCAGTGTAACACTTCTTCACCCCTGTGAAGATCACCCGATGCAATGATTTTTAAGTGGAATATTCAAAAATCATGAGAAATTAGTTAGTTACAACTACCTCGTAGAAATGGTCATAAATGAATGACTTACGTAATGAATTTGAATCCCAAAAAATGATATCTAATATAATGCACTTCTAAAACCCCTCAATACTTAAATCATTATATTCTTAAATACCTTTTGGAACAAATATTATCTTCATAAGAGCAGCAAAAATGGTTCAAAAATGTTGGGTTATGACTTTGAAATCATCTACAAAAAAGGAAATAAAAATGTTATTACAGATGCACTCTAAAGAAAGGATGAGGATTTGGAAACATTGTTATGTGTCATTTATATTATCCAACCTGATTGGATAATTGAAGCAATGGATGAATTGAATACTGATGAAGAGCTGTGGACACTTGTACAAAAGTTGCAACAAAATCCTAGTACATCAGATACATTTATCTTGAAAAATGATTCATTATGGTACAAATATCGTTTATATATTTTTAAGAATTCCCAACTCAAACAAAACATTATTTGGGAATTGAACACCTCCCCCTTAGGAGGACACTCAATATTTTTAAAAACTTACCACAGGGTCAGGAAGAAACTTTTTTTGGGATGGCCTTAACTTTGATATTCAAAAGTTTATGGGAGAATGCTTGGTTTGCCCACAAAATAAATTTGAGATAATTAATATCCTGAGTTTGTTACAACCTTTATTCATTCCAAGTGAGTGTTGGGAGGAGGTATCAATGCATTTTACCATAGGTTTACCCAATTCTGAAGGAAATAATGTCATCATGGTGGTAGTTGATAGACTTACCAAGTATGCACCCTTTTGTGCATTATCTCATCCTTTTAAATCTAGTACATTTTCTACTGCATTTCTAGAAACAATGCAAAATATACATGGAAACCCAAAGATTATCGTAAGTGACAGAGTTCCCATTTTCACTGGAAATTTTTGGATGAAAATATTTTTTTGTCTTGGTGCTCAATTAGCTCGTAGCTCATCTTATCATCCTTAATATGGCAGGTGAAAAAATATAGGGAAAAAATGTTTAGAAGGATATCTTTGTTTCTTTGTATCCTATAAACACACACAATGGATCAAGTGGTTACCTCTGGTTGAATGGTGGTATAACACCTCCTTCCATATTGCAACAAAAATGACGCCATTTATGTCACTTTATGGATATCATCCACCATCCATCACATCATATTTGAGAGAAAATTCTAAGGTTTGACCATCGAAAGATCACATCGAGCATCACTAACCATTTCTCCAACCCTTAAAATATAACCTCACTCTGGAGAAAAATCAAATTAAACAACAAGCACATCAGCATCGCACTGGAAGGAGTTTTGATGTAGGAAACTGGGTAGTTTTATGGCTACAACCATATAAAAAAATTACCATCAAGTAAGTTAAGAAGGATAATAAATTATCACCCAAGTACTATGGTACTTACAAGGTGTTGCAAAAGATTGGTACTATGGCATACAAATTAGATCTACGCACATCTTCCTGAGTACATCCATTTTTCCATGTTCCATGCTAAAAGGAGTTTATCGGTGACAAGCTCCAAGTTCAAACACTATTTCCAAAACTTGACGAATAAGGAAAAACAATATTGGAGCCTGAAGAATTCATGGTAACAAGAAACCAACAAATATGAAATCGATCAATTCCAGAGTATCTCATTAAGTGGAAGAACTTCCTCGTTCAATATTCCATGCGGGAGGATGAGATTTTTATACAGAAGCATCGAGAACTACTCAAGCATTGTGGATAACACTAATTTGAAGGAGAGGGGAATCTTAGATCCCTATAATACTAGTGTATCCCCCTTATTGTTATTGTTAGTATATCCCCCTATTGTTATTGTTGTTCCCATGTAGCCCCCATATTATTATTGTTGTGCCCCATAGAAGCACACTATTTTTATTTATGTTCCCTTACATTATTACTTTTATGTAAGCTCTGATTATATTATGACCCATTATAATCTTATATATACCAAGGAGTTCTTGTCATTTGTATGATCCAAAAATTGTTCATTTATGAGATGTAAAGGAGGTTTCCCCCTTAAAGAGGATAATTTTTAAGTCGTTGATCTATCTTTTCTAGTTTTGAGAGCTGGTTGCATAACATTCAAGAGGTGGAATATTTGGTTCATGTTGTATCTCATGAGGGTGTTAAATTATATTCTAACAAAATTAAAGCCACCAAGGAATGGAAATTCCCAACAACCCTAAAGAATGTTTGAGGATTTATTGGTTTGATAAGGTATTATTGCAAGTTTGTTAATAATATTGTGGGAAAAGTAACACCTCTAACAACATTACTAAAGAAATACGCATTTTTTTGGACTCCATAAGCAACTAATTCCTTTGAACATCTTAAAGAGGAAATGTGCCAAGCTTTGTTTTTAGCTACTCCAGACTTCACAAAAACCTTTATGGTGGAATGTGATGCCTTGGGAAATGGAATTGGTGTTCTTTTAATGCAAGAAGGAAGATTCATTGTCTTTGAAAGTCATCCACTCAAGGGAAAGTATTTACACAAACTTATTTATGAGAAGTAAATGTTGGAAATACTACATTCCCTGAAGAAATGGCACCCTTACCTAATGGGAAGACACTTCAAGGTAAAAACATATCATGATAGTCTTAAGTACTTTTTGAAACAAATAGTATCTTCAGAAGAGCAACAAAAATGGGTCACTAATATGTTGGGTTATGACTTTGAAATAATATACGAAAAAGTGAAGCAAAATTTTGTTGCATATCCACTCTCAAGAAGGGATGAGGATGTGGAAAAATTGATATATGCAATTTCTATTATATAACCTGATTGGATAACTGAAGCAATGGAGGAATCGAAGAATGAAGAAGAGGTGTGGACACTCATTCAAAAGTTGCAGCAAGATCCTAGTATATCTGATACATTTATCTGGAAAAATGACTCATTATGGTCCAAAGAATGCTTACATCTATGTAAGAATTACCAACTTAAACAAAATATTATTTTGGAATTTCACAGATCTCCTTTAAGAGTGTTATGTGGAAAATTCAATTTTGTGAACAAAAAAGGATTCCCTAGATCTAGTGGCCTTATCTAGAAACTACAGGGGAAAAAAGATATATGTTTTCCTTAGAGAGATTATAATATGGAAAAGAGACTTACCTGGAATTTGTAGTAAGACCTCATCTTCTCCTTTCTTATAAGCTCCAACTCTAGCTCCAAGTGCTATAAATGGAACCTACAAAATGACTAAAATAAGCAACAGAACTACAATATCCACATAACATAAACTAATGTATCTAATCAATGAGTCAAATGGAATTGAAATACATAAGCATCAACATGACACAAGTATAGGAAAACATAATTCTTTTTGTATTAATAAATGAAGGAGAGGGTTATAACCATTTATAGATGCTTAACTTTGTAACTTTCTTCACAATTGTCTTCCCCTTCCTTTCCACAAAGCAAACCTTCAAACTCAAGCCTCACGCATTAATGGATGATGATTTTGTAAGCTCAAAGTAGTAGCATAAGGGAACTAGTAATCTCCAAAAATCCAACCCAGACTCTATGGGAGGCAGTGAATTTATAGGGTAAAAGTGGTAGTTTAGGATTTACCAAACTAGGCTTGAGATCCACATATGAAGGAGGATATTCTCTAAGGATAAGAGATAAGACCTCTAGAGTAGGAATTTGAGATCTCTATCAACAGTAAATGGTTAAAACCACCTTAGAAGCTTCTCAAAGGAGAAGTTTCATAAATATTTTTATTTTTCTCGAAATTATAGAACCATCACACTTGTAAAGGAGAGAAACCTATGTTGGTCAGTGCAGATGTTCAATTATTCAACTTTCAACCATTACATCTGGACGAAAGTGTAGGGTGCACTGGATCCAAAAACATATTTTTTGAGCTAATTGACCCAGAAACTCAGAATTTTTGGAGAGG
The DNA here is from genome assembly GCA_034641835.2 of Pinus albicaulis. NCBI lineage: Eukaryota > Viridiplantae > Streptophyta > Pinopsida > Pinales > Pinaceae > Pinus > Pinus albicaulis. The sequence continues at coordinate 597,657,974 of CM076584.1, read as the reverse complement.
TGATGCTTAGGGCTTTGGAAAGGGATAATGACAAGGTGTTAATGATGTTGATTAATCCGATTTTTGGGTCTTTTGAGTGAATGACAAAAAATTACCTAAAATAAGGAGGGCACTCGGGATTTTTAAAAACTAACCACATGGTCAAGAAGGATTTTTTTGGGGATGGCCTTCAATATTATATTCAAAATTTTGTGTCTGTCTTTGTTTTTCCAATAAAATAAATTTTAGACAATTAAGACCTCAGTTCTATTACAACCTTTATTCATTCCGAGTCAGCATTGGGAGGAGGTCTATGTGGATTTCATCATAGGTTTACCCAAGTCCGAAGGAAAGAGTGTCATCATGGTGGTATTTGATAAAATTACCAAGTATACACACTTTTGTGCATTATTTCATCCTTTTAAATCCAATACAATTTCTACTGCATTTATGGAAACAAGGAAAAAGATACACGGAAACCTAAATATTATTGTAAGTGACAAAGATTCCATTTTCACTAAAAAAATTAGCGGGATTATTTTCTTATCTTGGTAGTCAATTAGCTCATAACTCATCTTATCTTCCTTAATCTGACAGGAAAACTAAGATAGTGAACAAATTTTTGGAAGGATATATTCATTTCTTTGTATCTGATAAAAAATACAATGGGTCAAGTGGTTACCTCTAGCTAAATGGTTGTATAACACTTCCTTCCATACTGCAGCAAAAAAGACCCCATTTATGGAACTTTATGGATGTCATCCATCGTCCATCACATCATCTTTAAGAGAAAATTATAAGGTTTAAGTAGTAGAAGATGACATTGAGCATCAACAACAAGTTATCGAACTCTTAAAGGATAACCTCACTCTAGAATAGAATTGAATGAAACAACAGGCATATCAACATTGTAGTGAAAGAATTTTTGACATAGGAAACTACTTATTTTTATGGCTACAACCATACAAAAAAATGTCCCTCAAGAAAGCTAAGAAGGATAATAATTATCACCCAAGTATTATGGTACTTACAAGGTGTTGCAAAATATTGGTACTATGGTAGAAAAATTGGAGGTGCCTGCATCTTCACAAGTGCACACATTTTTCCCTGTTTCATGCTTAAAGAAGATTATCAATGACAAGCTCTCAGTTCAAACAATATTGCCAAAACTTGATGAGGAAGGAAAAATCATATTGGAGCCTGAAGCAGTCACAAAAATAAGAACCTGACAACTAAATAATCAATCAATTTCAGGGTATCTCATTAATTGGAAGAACTCACCTTCTGAAGATTCCACATGGGAGAATGACACTACTACATTTGGCGGAAATTCTGACACTTTAGTTCTGACACTTTTGACGAAATTTAGGAAATATCCCCAAATTTTATCAACTTTTCAAATCCCGTCACAAAGTGTCGCTATACCAACATTTGGAGACAAGTGTCAGTATTGCAACACTTAGAGGTAAGTCTCGGTCTTGCGACGTTTTCAAAAAAGCGTCGTAATTGCAACGGATTGTTGAAATATATTGTTATTGCGACACTTAGACAAGGTGTCACAATTGAGACGTTTCGAAAAAGGTGTCGTTATTGCGATGGTTTGGGGAAACGTGTCGCTCTTGTGACGTTACAGAGACAAGGTGTCGCTATTGCGACGTTTAGAGGAAGGTGTCACTATTGCGACGTTTAGAGGCAAAGTGTCGCTATTGCAATGTTTAGAGGCAAAGTGTCGCTCTTGCGGCGGTTGGTGGCAAAGTGTCGCTCTTGCGGCGGTTGTGGCAAAGTGTCGCTCTTGCGACGGTTGGTTGCAAAGGTGTTCGGTGGGATAATCCCACATTCACCGGGCACCCATATCAGTTTTTCTAGGTTGTGACTGCCAGGGTTCCTTGTGCACGTTCAGGCGGTCCGTTTGCTGTTTTCTCCCTTGTGGCATCGTTCGGTCGAGCGCATCATGTCGCGCCGTGCGAGGTCACTCGACCCGGCGCGTTTGGGTCAGTTCGTTTCATTTGAGGATGCCCGTATCAGTTTTGCTAAGTTGTGACCACCCGAGTGTCGTGTGCACGTTCGAGCGGCCCATTTTCCATTTGATCCCTTGTGGCATCGTTCAATCGAACGCGTCGTGTCACGCCATGTGAGGTCACCCGACCAGGCGTGTTCGGGTCGGGCCATTTTGTTCAAGGACACCTGTATCAATTTTGCTAAGTTGTGACTACCTGGGTGCCTTGTGCACGTTCGGGCGGCCCATTTGTTGTTTTCTCACTTGTGGCATATTTTTTCAGTCAGGCGTGTTGTGTCGCGCCGTGTGAGGTCACCCGAGTGAGTGCGTTCAGGTCAGGCCATTTTGTTCGAGGGCTCCCGTATTAGGTGTGCTAATTTGTGACTGCCTGGGTGCCTTGTGCACATTCGAGCGGCCTGTTTTCCATTTGATCCCTTGTGGCATCATTCGGTCGGGCGCGTCGTGTCACGCCATGCGAGGTCGCCCAACCGGGCGCGTTCGGTTCGGGCCGTTTTGTTCTAGGGCGCCCATATCAGTTTTGCTAACTTATGACCACCCGGGTGCCTTGTGCATGTTCGGGCAGCCCGTTTGCCATTTTCTCCCTTGTGGCATTGTTCGGTCGGGTGCGACGTGTGAGGTCGCTCGACCAGGCGCGTTCGGTTGGAGTCGTTTCGTTCGAGGGCGCCCGTATCAGTTTTGCTAAGTTGTGACCGCCCGAGTGCCTTGTGCACGTTCGAGTGGCCCATTTTCGATTTTTTCCCTTGTGACATCATTCGGTCGGGTGCGCCATGTCGCGCCATGTGAGGTGGCCCGATCGGGCATGTTCGAGTCGGGCCATTTTGTCCGAGGGTGCCCGTATCAGTTTTGCTAAGTTTTGACCACCTGGGTGCCTTATGCACGTTCGGGTGGCCCATTTTCTGTTTTCTCCCTTGTGGCATATTCGTTGGGTCAGGCACGCGATGTCGCACCATGTGAGGTCGCCCGACCGGGCGTATTCGGTTCGGGCAGTTTCTTTCAAGGGCGCCCATATTAGTTTTGCTAGGTTGTGACTGCCACGGTGCCTTGTGCATGTTCGGGTGGCCCGTTTTCTGTTTTCTCCCTTGTGGCATCGTTCGGTCAGGCGCATCGTGTCACGCCATGTGAGGTCGCCCGACCGGGCACCTTCAAGTCAGGTCGTTTCATTCGAGGGCACCCATTTCTGTTTTGCTAAGTTGTGACCACTCAAGTGTCGTGTGCACGTTCGGGCGGCCCGTTTGCCATTTTCTCCCTTGTGGCATCATTCGGTCGAGTGCACGGTGTCGCGCCGTGTGAGGTCGCCTGACCGGACACGTTCAGTTCGGGCTGTTTCTTTCAAGGGCGCCTGTATCAGTTTTTCTAGGTTGTGACCGCCAGGGTGCCTTGTGCACGTTCGGGTGGCCCATTTACTGTTTTCTCCCTTGTGGCATCATTCGGTCGAGTGCATAGTGTCACGTCGTGCGAGGTCGCCCGACCAAGCGCGTTTGGGTCAGGTTGTTTCATTCGAGGGCGTCGGTATCAGTTTTGCAAAGTTGTGACCACCCGAGTGCCGTGTGCACGTTCGAGCAACCTATTTGCCATTTTCTCCCTTGTGGAATCATTCGGTCAGGCGTGTCGTGTCGCGCCATGTGAGGTCGCCCGACCAGGCATGTTCAGGTCGGGTCGTTTTGTTCGAGGGCACCTGTATCAGTTTTGCTAAGTTTTGACCACCCAAGTGCCTTGTGCACATTCAGGCAGCCCGTTTGCTATTTTCTCCCTTGTGGCATATTCTTTCGGTTAGGCGCGTCGTGTCGCGCCATGTGAGGTCACTCGACCGAGCACGTTCGGGTCGGACCATTTCGTTCGAGGGCTCCCGTATCAGTTTTGCTAAGTTGTGACCACCCGAGTGCCTTGTGCACATTTGGGTGGCCAGTTTTCCATTTGCTCCCTTGTGGCATTGTTCGGTCGGGCGCGCCATGTCCTGCCATGCGAGGTCGCCCAACCGGGCGAGTTCGGTTCGGGTTGTTTTGTTCTAGGGATCCCATATCATTTTTTCTAACTTGTGACTACCCAGGTGTCTTGTGCATGTTCGGGTAGCCCATTTTCTGTTTGCTCCCTTGTGGCATCATTCATTCAGGCGCACCATGTCGTGTCGTGCAAGGTCGCCCGACCGGGCGCGTTTCATTCGAGTCGTTTCGTTCGAGGACGCCCGTATCATTTTTGCTAAGTTGTGACCACCCAAGTGCCTTGTGCACGTTCGAGCGGCCTGTTTTCCATTTTTTCCCTTGTGGCGTCGTTCGGTCGGGCGCGCCATGTCGCGCCATGTGAGGTGGCCCGACCAGGCGCGTTCGGTTCGAGCCATTTTGTTCGAGGGTGCCCATATCAGTTTTGCTAAGTTGTCACCACATGGGTTCCTTATGCACGTTCGGGTGGCTTGTTTTCTTTTTTCTCCCTTGTGGAATATGCGTTTAGTCAGGTGCGCGGTGTCGCGCCGTGTGAGGTCGCCCGACCAGGCACGTTCGGTTTGGGCTGTTTCTTTCAAGGGCGCCTATATCAGTTTTGCTAGCTTATGACCGCCACGGTGCCTTGTGCACATTCAGGCAGCCCGTTTGTTGTTTGCTCCCTTGTGGCATCATTTGGTCGTGCGCATCGTGTCGCAACGTGCGAGGTCGCCCGACCGGGCGCGTTTGGGTTAGGTCGTTTCATTCAAGGGCGCCCGTTTCTGTTTTTCTAAGTTGTGACCACCTGAGTGCCATGTGCATGTTCAGGTGGCATGTTTGCCATTTTCTCCCTTGTGGCATCATTCGGTCGGGCGCGTTGTGTCGCACCATGTGAGGTCGCCCAACCAAGTGCGTTTGGGTCGGGCCATTTTGTTCGAGGGCACCTATATCAGTTTTTCTAAGTTGTGACCGCCCAGGTGCCTTGTGCACGTTCGAGCAGCCCATTTTTTTTTTTCTCACTTGTGGCATATTCGTTCGGTCAGGCGCATCGTGTCGCGCCGTGTGAGGTCACCCGACCAGGCGCGTTCGGGTCAGGCCGTTTCGTTCGAGGGCTCCTGTATCATTTTTGCTAAGTTGTGACCACCCGAGTGCCTTGTGCATGTTCAAGCAACCCGTTTGCTATTTTCTCCCTTGTGGCATTGTTCGATCGGGCGCGCCGTGTCGCACCGTGCGAGGTCGACCAACCGGGCGCATTCGGTTCGGGCCGTTTTGTTTCAGGGCGCCCGTATCAGTTTTTCTAACTTGTGACTGCCCGGGTGCCTTGTGCACGTTTGGGCATCCCATTTTTTGTTTTCTCCCTTGTGGCATCGTTCGGTCGGGCGCGTCGTGTCGCACCGTGCGAGGTCGCCCATCCGGGCGCATTCGGTTCAGGCCGTTTTGTTCGAGGGCGCCTGTATCAGTTTTGCTAAGTTGTGACCACTCGAGTGCCTTGTACACATTCAGGCAGCCCATTTTCCATTTTCTCCCTTGTGGCATCATTCGGTCAGGCGCGCCGTGTCACGCCATGTGAGGTGGCCCGACCGGGCGCGTTTGGGTCGGGCCATTTTGTTCGAGGGTGCCCGTATCAGTTTTGCTAAGTTGTGACCGCCTGGGTGCCTTATTCACATTTGGGCGGCCCATTTTCTGTTTGCTCCCTTGTGGCATATTCGTTCGGTCATGCGCGTGGTGTCACACCATGTGAGGTTGCCCGACCGGGCGCGTTCGAGTCGGGTTGTTTCGTTCGAGGGCGCCTGTATCAGTTTTGCTAAGTTGTGAACGCCTGGGTGCCTTGTGCAAGTTTGGGCGGCCTGTTTGCCATTTTCTCCCTTGTGGCATCGTTTGGTTGGGCACGTCGTGTCGTGGAGTGCGAGGTCGCCCGACAAGGTGCGTTCGGTTCTAGTTGTTTTGTTCGAGGGCGCCCGTATTAGTTTTACTAAGTTTTGACCGCCTGGGTGCCTTGTGCAAGTTCGAGCGGCCTGTTTGCCGTTTTCTCCCTTATGGAATCGTTCGTTTGGGCGCATCATGTCGCGTCGTGCGAGGTCGCCTGAACGGGCGCATTCGATTCAGGTCATTTTTTTCGAGGGCACCCGTATCAGTTTTTCTAAGTTGTGACTGCCGGGGTGCCTTGTGCATGTTTGGGTGGCCTGTTTTCCATTTTCTCCCTTGTGGCATCGTTCATTCAGGCACATCGTGTCGCATCATGCGAGTTCGCCCAACCGAGCGCGTTCGATTCAAGCCGTTTCATTCGAGGGCACCCATATCAGTTTTTCTAAGTTGTGACTGCCCTAATGCCTTGTGCACGTTCGGGTGCATGCATGCATTAACCCTATCCCATGATTAATTAACCCCCTAATCCCCAAACATCTAACCCCTTAACTACTTTATCTGCTAGGGGTCGATTACCTTGATATTAACGATATTGGTGTATTCATACTCCTTCTAAATAACTAATAAAGGGTCAAGGAAATTGACCAATATGTTGTCAAGTTTTATCTTATCCATCTCAAGGGTAAGCTGCTTATGTTGTCACTATCCCCCTCTCTTACCCTTCTCTACCTCTCTCACTCCTCTCCCTCTCTCTCTCTCAGCTGAACCATTCCTTCTCTCCCCTCTCCTTCAGTTTATCTCCATATCTCCCTTGTGACTCCCCTTGTCTCACCACCTGATCTATCAATCTATGTCTTTATAATTATTCCTTCTCATATATATCTAGAGTTAATATATATCATGACATATTGGGACCTACGATTGGGTTAATTTCGCCTTGTTGGCAAGGTTAAAATGGTTAATCTTCGATAGACAAAATGTAGATCAAATATTTCATCAAAAATAGGGATACATACCCTATATTATTCTAGGCTATGCCTATCAGTCGCTTGGCCTCTTCTTGCTCTCACATGAATGTAGTCTTACTTGACTAGTATAGAACAAGGTTTCGCATTATCAACTATTTGTTTGGGACAAATTTTAGTTGTTTCAACACTGCTACATTCTAATTCAAGCTTATCCTTTAAACCATCTTAGTCTTTTGTACTCTCTTCAACTTTGTAGTGCTTTCCATTCCCCTCAGTCACGTATGTTTCCTTGGTCTGTTAAGGGACAAGGTCGACAAAATTAGGATGTTTTTGCAATAAAAAAGGGTATTTCCAGCACACAGTCAGGTGGAGCAAGAGTATAAGAGTCAAATTTCTCATGATTGTGGGACACTCGAACTTAAGATTTTCTGGAGTAGTCATGAGGTGTAGTCAGGTTATTAAGACTTCATTAGATGGCCATTCTCCAGACTTAAATTGTGTGACAACATTGCGGCTGAGTTTGAAACTGGAGATTGAACATATATTTTGTAATTTGATTACAATAGACATTTTCATCAATAAATGTAAAGAAATGGCTAACCCCCTAAACCCTAAACCTATAACCCCTTAACCCCTAACCCATTTAACCCCCTAAACCATAAACCTCTAAACCCATAACCCATTTAACCCCCTAAACCCTAAACATATAACCCCTTAAACCATATTAAACCTCTAAACCCCTAACCCCTAACCCCTAACCCCCAATCCCTTAAGCCCTCCAAATTCGAATTAGCTTTGAAGAAGTAATTATTTTCTTACTTCTGTGTAATTCACTATATAATCAAATCATGAATGTGAGAAGGCTTCTGGTTGTAAGCATGGTTGTGGTATGTTGATGTTCAAATGAAAACTACAACTTGTAGCCCTTGATCTGCTAGGGGCCAGTTACCTTGATATAATTAACGGTGGTGTAATATTCATACTCCTTCTGAACAACCAATAAAGGGTCAAGGAAACTGACCAATATGTTGTCAAGTTTTATCTTATCCATCTCTAGGACAAGCTTCTTTTCAGCTTATAACTCCACTACTTTTGATCTCAATTTTTCCAATTGCTTCCTTCTCTCATATGATACCTGAGTGTGTTCCATTCGAGTCGTTTTGTTCGAGGGTGCCCGTATCATTTTTACTAAGTTGTGACTGCCCGAGTGCCTTGTGCATGTTCGGGCAGCCCGTTTTCTGTTTGCTCCCTTGTGGCATATTCGTTCGGTCAGGCGCGTTGTGTCACGCAGTGTGAGGTTGCTCGATCGGGCGCATTTGGGTTGGGCCATTTCATTTGAGGGCGCCAGTATCAGTTTTGCTAAGTTATGAAAGCCCGAGTTCCTTGTGCACATTCTTGCGGCCCATTTTCCGTTTGCTCCCTTGTGGTATCGTAATTCGGTTGGGCGCGCATTGTCGCACCCTGCGAGGTCGCCCGACCGGGAAAGTTCCGTTCGAGCCATTTTGTCCGAGGGTGCCCGTATCAGTTTTTCTAAGTTGTGGCCACTTGGGTGCCTTGTGCACATTCGGGCGGCCCGCTTTCTGTTTGCTCCCTTGTGGCATATTCGTTTGGTCAAGCGTGTCGTGTCGAGTTGTGTGAGGTCACCCGACCGAGCGCATTCAGATCGGGTCGTTTCGTTGGAGGGAGCCCGTATCAGTTTTTCTAAGTTGTGACAGATTGGGTGCCTTGTGCAGTTTGTTCAGGTGGCCGGTTATCCATTTTCTCCCTTGTGGCATATTCGTTTGATTGGGTGCATGGTGTCATGTCATGCAAGGTCGCCTAACCAAGCATGTTATGTTTGGGTTGTTTTGTTCGAGGGCACCCGTATCAGTTTTGCTAAGTTGTGACAGCCCTGGTGCCTTGTGCACATTCGGGCAGCCTGTTTTCTGTTTGGTCCCTTGTGGCATATTCGTTTGGTCAGGCGCGCTGTGTCACGCCGTGCGAGGTCGCCCGACCGGGCGCGTTCAGGTCGAGCAGTTTCATTCGAGGGAACCCGTATCAGTTTTGCTAAGTTGTGACAACCCGAGTGCCTTGTGCACATTTGGGCGGCCCATTTTCTGTTTGATCCATTTTGGAATTGTTCGGTTGGGCATGCGGTATCGCGCCGTGCGAGGTCGCCCAACCAAGCACGTTCGGGTCAGGCCCTTTCGTTCGAGGGCACCCGTATCGGTTTTTCCAAGTTGTGACAGCCCGAGTGCCTTGTGCACATTCGGTCAGCCCGTTTTCCATTTTATCCCTTGTGGCATCGTTTGGTTGGGCACGCGGTGTCACACCATGTGAGGTCGCCCGACCGAGCGCATTCAATTCGGGCCATTTTGTTCGAGGCACCAGTATCAGTTTTTCTAAGTTGTGACAGATCGGGTGCCTTGTGCAGTACATTCAGGCGGACCGTTTTTTGTTTTCTCCCTTGTGGCATATTTGCTCGATCGAGCGCGCTCTGTCGTGCCATGCGAAGTCGCCCGACCGGGCGCGTTCGGTTCGAGTTGTTTCATTCGAGGGCGCCTGTATCAGTTTTGCTAAGTTGTGACCGCCCGGGTAGCTACTTTTCCTGTAAATAACTTTCCCACTAGCTGACTGTAACTGCTCCAAGATAAACACAAAAGGTCCAAAGTATCTTTTTTACAATATTATGGGATCTATTGGATGAATTAAAAGTGCAAGTGTTGCACATGAAATCATCAAAAAGCTACAGAATCGAGCATTGTATGTATATCATATTACAAAAAAATTGTAGTACACCCTCTTAGATTCAATATCATTGACCCACAGGTAAAATAATTGCATAACCTCGTCATACACTTTTGATGGTAACACAATACTTGCCAAGTGCTTCAATATCCTAAGATAACCATCAAAATGAGGGCTTGTTTTTACACATCATTCATTTGCAAAAAAGCTATGACGATTTGGATAGATCTGGCACAAGGCTGAAAGCCCATCTGATCAATGACATGAATCTTAGCAGAAGATAGTACTCCCTTTGTTAACAAATCACGATAGCTAGTTGGATCTCTCCAGTAAACTTGATCAAGTAATAGAAACAATCCTGGGGTAACTGATTTCTGATTTGAGTCATCCATGAGTGGCACAAAAATATAAGGATTCATTCTGAAATGGGAAACTATTTCATCTTTGCATCCGTCCATTCTAGTCCAAAGAAATGAATATAGTCTTCCTATTTTAGAAATGAATGCTTAAATTGAACATGCATTCATATTTTCTCCACTGAGAATGGAGACTAAGGGCATCTTTAACAAGAACCAGGTTATGGATAGAGAAGGTATGGATATACTAGGTTATGAGGATATCATGTGTTTATGAGTAATGCCATTATTACCATGTGTTTGTAGACTAATTAGTAAATTTTAATTAAATTTACTAATTCATAATTAATCAATTGATACATGATTAAAGACCCCTAATTAATCAATTGATATCATTAATACATGATTAATCATAATTAATAAATTGATAGCATTAATACATGATTAAAGATCCCTAGCTTAGCCTATTTTTTTAAATTCCAACAAATTAACCTAATAACTTTACCCACGCGCCCTTTTTCCAAAAATTCTTACTAATCAATTTCATTACCCACGCACCCTTTTTAAAAAATTCTTACCGAATCGATTTCATTATCTCTGCAATGGCGCTGAGAGTTCGATTCTCATCTAATCGATTTCATTATCTTTGCAACGGTGCTGAGAGTTCGACTATTTGTTCATCCGGTCAGCTGTTCATTGGTTCAAGGGTTTAGCAGGTTCAGGGGTTTAGCAGGGGACCCATTGGTTCGACCACCAAAATGGTAAGCATACACCAATCCTTTAGTTGTAATGTCTCGAATTTTATAAAAATTTGCAATTTCTTGAAAGTATATCAAGGAAATAAACTGGAAAATTTCAAAGAATTTTCTCTGGATCCTTTTGACAAGAAAATGCTACAAAAACAACCCACAAACAATGACTGTAGTTGTCGTCTCAAATTACAAACATTAGTTAGCCCATTCCTATCCATTTTCTATTGAATCATTTGATTCAATTACAACCAACGAAGTTACAATACAAGTCTCTAATTCCAAGTTCTAGGATAGTTGGCCCCCTTTTCTTGAAGAAAGAGTTATTCAAATTAAGAAAAGAGGAGGGTTTCAAGGTTTCAAGAGTTTAGTTCTTGAATCTAGATGAAAACATGGAATGAAGGGAAACCAACGAGCCTTGTTATATTCCACCTATGGAGGAGAAGCCCTGAACAAGCTAGTCATGTGATGTAGCGCTTAGCCCCACACACACTATTATAACACTTGTATATTTTACAATTTCTTTAATAGCAGTCTCCCAATCATTCACTGCTTTCTTGAATACCACAAAAAAGTTGTCCATATCCAAATTGAGGATCACTAACATTTATTCATGGCCATTTACACTCTCACTTCTACACTTCCTCCTCCACCTCATTATAGATCATGACATCTATGTTACTAAAAATTCCGTTGATCGATTGATATTGTTGTGAAGCAGTCAACACAAATCATTTGATTTAAATCTCAATTTTTCTACAACAACATATTCTAAGAGGCACGGGTTTTCTAAGATCCAAACAACTACATCATTCATCCAAATACAGAGTTAAATACATAGTTTTAATCACCTATATTCATATAAGGGACCATTTGTATCCGAAATGAAGCACATGAGAATGATGGTTGATTAATATAGGGTCATATACAAAGTTTTCTTCATATAAGGTCTTGGTTTTTCCTCCTTCCCAATCTGCATGTGTTTTATGTTGTGGCTCTAATGTATCAAAATTTATATAGAGGTTGACATCCACTAGGTGTTCCAAGAGGATTCTTTACTACATCAAGCTCAAACCTCTATCTGATTTATTTCTTGAAGCTCAAATCTTGTGTGAACCTTAGGCATCATTGCACACTAAATAAGCCCCGAGCAAAGGTAATTAATAGATACCAAATAATTATCTCTACTTGGAGTTACAACACGGGAGAAAAAAAAAACGTATTAAGATAGGTCTAATGGGAAAATATAGGTCTTTTGGTGAAAAGAACGGTGTTTATTTAGTGGATTCCACTGCCTAAAATTGATCTGCCATTTTCTCTTAATGAGTGCTGATTCATTTCCTTGAAATCTACACTTTGATAACTAATCTCTTCGGAATACTCATAAATTCATTTCAAATCTAGATTAATTCCTAATCTGTTGAGCTAGGGGAATACTCATCAATTCGTTTCAATAGATGGAGGGCAAAAAATGTTAATATGGATGGAGGGTTTCAATACCTGGTTTTTATATTGAAACCGAATGGTTACAAAATATATGATTGGGGTTGGCTCATTTATAAAATTGAGAAGGGGCTCAAACACTAGATAAAAAAGTGGATATCTCTTGGGGGTAGACTTGTTTTGATAAAATCCATCCTTCATAGCATCCCCATCTACTTGATGTGCATATTCAAGTTACTCAAGGGTGTGATCAACATATTACAAACCATTATTTCTCAATTTTTTTGGGTTGGCACAAGTATATAAAGGAAAATCCATTTGGTTATCATGTATTTGATTAATCCTCCTACTGCCCTTGGTGGTTGGGGGAATAAATACACCGTGACTTTTAATATGGCTCTCCTCTTAAAAAATTTCTGGCGAGTAGTATCCATCAAAGGACTTTGGAAACAAGAAATTTGTGTTAAAAATATGCAAAATAGGGCATTTATTATGTGGTTGTGTAATGTTGCTTTGGATTCCTCACATGTCTCATATTGTTGGAATATCCTTCTATCGACAAAACACTGGTTTTATGGTAATCTAAGGTGGGCAGTTGGTTTTGGCTCCACTCCTGCAATAGGCCTTGACTCACTCTCATGCATTATTGGATCACATATCCTATCATATGATCTCATTATATGCCTAAAAAAAATGGGTTTATATGTGATTAGCCAACTATTTCAACTTTGATAATTAGAAATACCCAAAAAACAAACTGACATTAAACCTATATTTACCACTAACCATATACGAAATATAACTGTGCTAGAGATTTGATTTGTGAAACCTAGTTTATATGAAAGAAACTAAACTATTTCATTCACTTATGGTGATTCTCCTTTTATATCTTAACATCGAATAACATAGAACCAAGGTATAAAGGAAATATATAGAAAAATACAAAGCGTAAAGATAACTAAACTACATTGCATGTAGATAAAACACACCATAAGAAAATCACACTAGATATGGGATTAAAAAACCACATGATACTATTCTAATGGAGGCATGTCAAGCTTGGTTTGTTGGGCCTTGACCAGCCATCTTGCACCCTCTTAAAGCGATATTAGATTACAGAACACAATAGATCATCACATAAAAAATGATAATAATAGAGAAGAAACTAGAATTTAGCTTATGTATTAATGAAGTTCAGTATGTCAATACATGATGAGCTTAGTGATTCATACCCAACTGAGAAAAAGTGATACCAGACTTCAAACTAACAATTCAACCATACCATAACATCACTAACCTATCTCTAAGATTTAACTCATGTTATAAAATTTGATTACATTACAAATCTTGCCAAAATGAAGCCAATCACATATAAAGAAAAACAGGAAACAACGTCCCTCCAGTGATCAATCTGGTACAACCATTATCTAACTAAAAATATTTGGTCCATTGTGTGAGGGTTTCTTTGGAAAAAAGTTACTTCCTCCTCAGGCTACTATGTTGAGTGCAGGGGTGGGGTAGGTGCACACATTCCTTCAATCTCATTTCATAGATATATTCACAAATATTCAATCATCCAGTTGGCCACGATCGCCTTTATATATCTCCAATAACCAATAGTCTTGTGCCTTGACTGTGGTGCACAAACTCTGTAACTGGTGCAAGAATCCTGTAACATGTGCATCAATTCCATGACTAGTTAAGGAACACCAAAATGAGTACAAGAGCTACACCTACTTAGGTAAGTGACTTGTAAAAGTTTTAAACTATAAAAATATAATAAATGAGGCATTTTGATCCAAATTAAATATGTACCTACCACATTTCGAACAATAAGCAACTTGTACTCAAATCCTCTAGATTACATCAAAAGAGCATGGAAATACTAGGCATATCCTTCAAAATTGGTAAAATAGGGGAGTGGTGAGGGTATTAAATAAAAAAATGAGACATTTTATAAGATTTACATCCCCCAAACCCAACTTCATTGTGTGTCCTCACACAAATAGGGGTGTGCCAAATGACTCCATAAAAAACCAAAATTTTGAAGCCCTAACTCCATCACTTTTTCATTAGGATGTTGATTTCTGATCTTGTGCCTTGAATCTTCTTCAATTGCATCTTGTCCCTCCTATGTTTAGTTTTCATATATGCTACATCCATCCTCTGACATTTAACTTTTTATTTTAAATATTATGTTTCCTTTACCAAGTCTTCATTTCTTGATCCAGATTTATGTAGGAACGCAACAGAATAAACATATAACCATAAATACAAATAACCCAGTTTAGTCTCATTGTCAACTCGTCTCTTGTTTGGGTGCCTTAATGTGCAATGACATGTTTCCAGGACTAAATTCAATGCAAGGCATATTTGAAACTCTAACTCTGTCTTCCGATGTCTTATTAGAAATGATTTCAGTTTTCATTTTGTGTTTTCAAGTTAGATATTGTTTTCAAGTTTTTACATTTATAGTTTTATTGCAATGTGGCAGACTGATCAGGGCAGTATAGGAACAACCCCGATACGGGATGATCGCGTAAAGAGGCCAGCAGAAGAGCATGTAAAGTGCCAGCATTGCTCTATCTTCAGGTATTTTAGTTATTTACATAATTGAAATAATATTAATTTTGTTCAAATATGCAGACACCTAGCCATGGTACGCCTGATGATTCCCTCTTTGAGGAAGAGCTTTCTTCATTCCTATCTCCAGTGTTCTTGTTGCGAAAAAAGGCATGAGATGCAAGGTCGGAATTTAATACTTTGATAGACGCGCCTCAAACACCTGAAACAGAAGAGAGGATAAAACAACTTATGACCCAGCTAGAAACATATTAGGTAATAATAAAAAGTCAAAAGGATATTTTTTTTGTTCTGCATGAGATGAATTGTGATAGTTTGATTTTTAATTTTTACATTGACTAAACTAACAAAAAGTTCTTTTGTATGTAGCGTTTTCTGGCACTTGCTGAACCCGGTGTTGGTGGTAGTGGGACATAAGGGCAAGAGATTGCCCAGCAACCCTCTCGTACACCTTCTACTCCTTTAGGTGCCAGCCAAGAAACACACCCTGCCCAAGCAGACACCCAGCCAACCGCTGAATGTGTTGGCAATGATGAGGCTGATATGGCCAACTACATTATTGTGTTTCCTAGAGCTACACGTGTTAGCTCCACAGGGACCATTAATGGCACGTTGTTGGTGAACGATGAAGGTGTCCCTATAAATCATGTACAACTCCCAGGTAAATTTTAATATTTTAACTATTTCATGTACTTTATCTAAAACATATTTATCATGATTTTTATTTTTAAATTAATGATAATATCTTCTTCTTTTTTTCTTTTCTGTGTAGGAAACAATGAGTTCTACAGGATTCTGGAGAGCCATGCGTTGGTAATTTTTGGCCCAACCATACGCACAGGGTGGAATTCCCAAAATTCCAACCTGAAAAAAGAACTTCTAGATTATCTAGAAGCCCTTTTTGGGGTCGGCACATTTGACAGAACAGCGGTGACTCGAGTAGCCGGCAAATATTTGAAATATACTAGGGACACCTATAGGACACAATTGAAATTTAACCCTAGATATGAGCATCCTCTCACAGTTCCAGAGAGTGAGTGGAGAGCACTCATCCATGACGGAAAAGAGAAAAGGGCAAAGAAAGAAGGAAAAATGCCAACTGGACCCGCAAGGTAAATTGCAACTTTAATTCAATAGCTTTAATTTTCTCTATGTCTAAAATAAAAGTGTGCTACGTCATATCTGACTTCAATATTTTGATGCTAGGTTGCCTGACACCTCAAAGGCAACCAAAGCTAGGATTAAAAAAAAGGGCCATCACAAGCTAGGCCAGGGCGGCTACTTGAAATTAGCTGCAAGAATTGTAATTAAGTAGCTAAACATCTTATAATTAATTGTATCGCCTTCCAACGTTTTTGTAATCCTATCAAATATGATTAAAAATACAAAATCATATGTAATGTAGGGTGATGACTTCGGAACAGAAACTACAGAGGAAGATAAAAATATCACTTTCCATTTCGGCTATCAAGCCGTAGTTGAACGTCGCAGAAGCTTGGGGAAGGTCCCAAGATCCAGAATGCCTGATAAGGTAAAACATTAACCTTTCAATATGTTTGTTTTCGTCCATAAATTTAATGTCTAACACTAAATTAGGAGAAGTAATTCTGCCGATTATGCAATAACCTAAATATATTTATGGTAGATGTTCTCTACGTGCAACCTCGATCATTGTGTAGTGGGTGACCAAGCCAACAATGACAATAGTGAGGGCCAGACGCAGGAATTAATTTCCACCTATATTTTTTTCTAATTATACCTTGATGGTTATTCCGATAACATTTTTTTAATGACAAGAGATGTTTTCCTTGAGGATCTTACCACCAGAGAGGAAGACAGGGCAATAGTCCCAACGGCGACAACTGGTGCACCAGGTAAATAATCTCATTGCAATTTTTTTTTATTAATATTACCGAACTAGTTCAATGATATTTAAAAACTGACAATTAAAATTTATTATTATCTATTTTTGTAGGCGATGCCCCGTCACTGGATGAGACCAGACATCGTGACTACGCAACTAGGTCAGCAGTGCGGGTCGAAAGGCACGAAACAGGAGCAGAGCACGATGATATTGATGATGTAATTAGGAGCTTTATAAATAGGAAGAAGAAAAAGAAAATTTGATAATGTAAAATATTGTATTATTATAACACAAATGTTACCATACTTGGAACGTTTTTTGCGTTATATAAAAAACTCATTTATCATACTATTTTTATGTCAAGCATTAATTGCAATGTTTCCTTGCGTACTTTTTGTTGAATTGTTTTTTTCTTAGTTATTGAATATTTTTTTTTATGCTCATGAAAGTAAAAAATGAAATATAGATTGGGTATTGGGGAATTGAGAGTGATGTGAGGGGGGGGGGAGGGGCCATAAGAGCTTCCACCTTCACGTGGTTGGCCCTGTTTAGTAGAAAATAATTTATTGGAGCGATTTAATCTTGGAGCAAACCTCCCTCGATCCAGTGTAGCAACAAAAAAGTCACTGTTGACTTAGTTGCTACTCTTTCAGATCGTGGGAGGCTTGTTCCAAGTTCATGCGACTCCAATAAATTGTTCTTGAAACGAAGAGGAGCTTATTCAAGTATGTTTTGACATTTTCAACATATGTTCTAACATTATCATAAGAATGAATCTTAGAGTAAAAAATACTACATCAATTACTTGTATTTATTGTATAGATAATGATGGATTTTGATTGACTTGGCAGTGCAAGTACAAATCCTCTTGCATCATGAGCAATACAAATTGTCAACCAGGGTCATGTCCAGGATATTTTTGCTTGTGCGCTTGACCAGGTTCGTAATGTCACATTTTGTAAGTTCCTTTACAGTTCATAATTCAATATTAAGCTTGTTCATGATTATTATCTAGGTTTTTTGTATGTGTTTTTTCATCTATTTGATTATAAGCAACTCTACATGTTTCCTATTGTTCACTATGATTTCTCCATTTACCACTCCTAGGATGAATCTGAATTTATTGTTACATAGGTTACTTTATTGTTACTATGATTTCTCCATTTACGATTTCATAGGTTACATCATGTAAAGTTGTCAATCTCAGGTTGGTGATGAGCTTTAGTTCTCCAGATTTGGGGCTTTTCTAATATTTTCTCCCTCATGTCATTCCTGCATCACCTCGTTGTTTGAGCATGCCAATTGTCTACCACTTGTACCAATTGGAACATGTCAATCTCTGAGTGGTGCCACATTTCACCTATTTTCGGCCCACTTGACCACCTGAAAAACTCAAATCCACACACCATGTGTCTTTATCATGGAGTGCCACATGTCCTATATATTTTAGATGCTAACATCATGCTTCTAATGTGTTATGTCAACCAATCACAGTGGTCCATGTGGCCTTGTGCCATGTCACCAGTCTGGAAGAGAGATTTGAGCCTTTTCTTTTCATGATTTTTCTATTATAATTTTTTTCTTCAGGATGGGAAATCCATTTTGCAATAGATGGGGATTTTCCCATTTCCCTGGAGTCATCTCCTAGGACACCCTTCAAGCCATCATCCAAGAGGCAATCTGCAACTCTCTGTTGTTTCCCTCTTGCCCTTGAATTATGCGCTTCTAGAAGACTAGTTAGGGCACTCTTCTAGCCCTTATTCCATTGCTTCATCATTGTATCAACTTCTCCCACAGTCTGCTTCTATTTTTTGTCCACTTAAAGGAAGAAAACACTACCCTAGGGTGAGGTTGCTCCTCAACTATCCCTACCGCACTTATGGACCAACCAGCAATATGAACATTTCCCTTACTTATGGAGACACCCCCTATGCTACTGCACATTCAATTCCAGGAGCTACTTGCTAAGGAACAC